>OVAN01000473.1:0-59180 GCA_900406275.1 Anastatica hierochuntica
TTTTTCCTCGCAAAATTCTCTCGCAAATTGCGTGTTTTCTTGTAGTGTAATGTGTTATTCGACTAAATGTGTACACATATTTTTCTCTTTGTTTGTTTTCATTTGAAATAATGTTTTTACATAATCCACTAAGCTTTGTAATTTATTTACAAAAATGAGTTTTTCTGCTATTAGTCCACTACCACGAGTCTACAAGTTATAAATGAAAACAAAATGCTATAATGTTGTTCGGAACATCGTGGTCCAATGGTAAGGACGAGCTTCTTCCTGGAAGCAGATTGTGAGTTTGAACCCTACCGAAAGAAAACTACTTCACGCTGTCTCTGGACACTAACACGGATATGAGTCTTTGCTTTCGACCCATTTGATACCCATATAGGAAGTATATCCATGGTCTGGCCTCCCACCTAAGAGTTAGGTCTAGTTCTTCAATAGACTTGAGTTTAACCCTTTTTCAACAAAAAAAAACAAGATGCTATAATATCAAGTAACTCTCTTCTTTTACTCGAAGAACTTTTTGACATGCATGCATCTCATTCTCATCTATATCAAGTTCATCAACCTTTGTAAAATCAATATATGGATATATGAAAATCATCATAAAGAAGCTATTTTATTAATTACTCTTCTCCATGCTACAACCTCAATAGATGTATGTAAAATCATCATAATAAGCTATATTATATTTCACATGGACTTGTCCTCTTCATCTTTCTCTTTTGTCCTTCTCAATGGGTACATCAAATGTGGTTTCCTACTTGGTTGTTACTTTAAAATATTCGCGCTCATGGTTCCCTAGGCAATGTTGCCTGCCTGTGCAGGAGCTCAATGCCGCGATTCCATGGTTTGAGCCAATGGAAACAAACATTAATCCTAGAATCATTCAGTACATAGATGTCAGAGAGATAACATTGTTAAGGTTTTTAGTACATATCTAGCAAAACATTGAGTGTTTGCCACATCGATGTACTAATAGTTTAAATGTACTATATGTGGAATGTTACCATCTTGGTATATAGTTATTGATAAATAAAGATTTTGATGTTTGTAATTTCAGCTTTTTGTCTCTTTGAACTAGTCTCTTTATATATATGTTACTTGATCAATTTTAATTCATTAGAGCAAGAACATAAGATAGTTGAGAAGTGGTCCCAAAAAAGCTCTACATGATTTATAAACTCATTCTTTAATTAAGATTTAAGGCCATAACTCCTGATGAATTGTTTCTAACTTTTTTAATCAAACCATTTGCAAATAACCATAAAGTGAGTGAGAGAGCATGTCATAAGATATACAAAATCTTGATGAGAATGCATACCTTAAAAGATTTAAGAATTTTGAGTTTAGTGCACCTATGAGATTGTGGTCCTTATATTCTTAGGGCTATTTTTTTGAATTCTTAAACCTATAAACCCTAGACCCTTTTGACTCTTTAGTTTTACAATAAAACAAAACAAGTTCATCACCTCATTGGTTGTTAGTATAGAGATAGTTCTCTTGGCCTTTTGCAAAAGAAGAAATATTATTGACTTTAATGCTTTAGTTGTCTCTCTGCTAAGATCTAGCAAGTAACAACTTTTTAAGCTTCTTTCCATTAATGTGAACTAGTTACCTTTTGTCTTCTTCAAAATCTCACCAAGAATCTTGTATTCCTTGTCTGAAAAAATCATTTTCAAAGGTCTTGTCTAGTAGACTAGTACCATAGTATTACTACTCTATTTTTGTTATCATATGCTAATGATAAATTATCATAGAACAAGCCATTGAAACACATGGATCCATGGATATGTATATAATGTTTTGCAAGTTCAAAGAAACCAAATGTTCTAAGTCTAAATTACACCTTATTTTTGCTTTCAATATAGAAGAAATCTTATAGCTTTTATTCTCTAGAAAGTTACATTTATAAAGAAAATATAAAGAAGATTTGACTTTAACATTATATAAGAGTAATAAATGATTATGATCATATGTAATTAGTTCAACGAGCCGAGGAGTTACTTCCCTTCTCCAAAACTCTAATGAAATTAGAAGGGTCTCTCTCATTCCCACTATCATTGCTACTTTTGTTGCTTTCAGCTCTTTCTCGCTCAGATTCGCGGTACTTGTGTAGATACCTCCCCGCGGCATCAGCATAGTTATCAAGGCCAAGAGTGCTTAGAGCCCAAGAGATGTCATCTCCATTCACCGTCTTTCGATTCTCTTTATGGCACTTGTCCGAGGCTTCACAAGTAACAAAGCTTATGAACTCTGTTGCACATTCTTGAATGGTTTGTTTGGCTTCTTTTGAGATCTTTGCATTTGATGGTAAGATTTGCTTCATAAGTCTTCCTACATTTGCTATTGGTAACAACCTATCTTCATCTGACATTTTTTTGTCTCTCTATAATTCTCTATTTTGAAAATTTATCAAACTCTAGCCTCTCTTGTCACCTTTTTATACAAGTTATTCAATATAGCATGTGTATATGTGTATAAGTATATGTGCTATGTTGTCCTTAATTTATTAAATGGTATATTTAAGATTCTGTAATCGCCTATCCATCTTAGGAGACAATGCATAAACATTGTAATTGCCTACCCATTTCAAGAGACAAGAGCTAACTAATACAAATTTATTGTTTTACCTCTAATTAATACATTATTTTATTTTATTTGTTAATTAATGAGTGAAGAGAATGAGGGTGAAATTTGACCAAAATAAAAAATGAAGGTGAAATTGAAAATATTGTCAAACATTTGCATTGAAAGTGTAAAACGTCATTTATAAACTATAGCGAAACAAAAATAAATCTAAAATGATCCTTAATATGAGACGGATGAAGTATTAACACACTACATAAATTCGATGATTTTCACCAAATATTTCACGTGTGTGGACATAACGCAAAAACAAGTTTAGCCTTAGATGACCAATAAGGTAATAGGAGAACTCTTCAGTTAAGCGTGTTTGTTCTGAAGTGCTACTAGACTGGATAACATTTCGGGAAGTAATTCGCAGAATCGTGCATGTGAGGATAAAAACACGGGAAAAATCATGTGGTGATTGCAAAGACAGTAAATTAACTCTTTAAAGTCTATCCTCGAGGTAACGCTCCCGACTGTCGGACATGGTGTGTCCACGGGCCTAAAAAAAATCGTCGGGACACACGGAAAAGACGGTCGGGGGTGTTACACATTGTTTCATAGTTAATTACTACCTTGATTCTTGGATATATGGAAATGGTTATTTTTGGTTTCAAAAACGTGAATTTTAATTATGCCCACAATAAAAAGTGAAGTTGACCTAATTTTCATTAGAGGCTAGCTACTTTGGTAAAAAGAAGTTTATTCTTGATGAAGCAATGAGATGTTTATGGAATGTCAAAACCTTAATATTACAAAATATGAAATAAATAGGCACGTCATTCGCATTATCATCCGGTACGGATAATAATATCCCATTCTCATGCATTTGACTTTTCTTAAGAAAAAATGTTTTTAAACCAATACTTATTAGCATATACTACGCAAGAATTCACCTAATAATATATGTTAAAATGTAGAGCCAAGACATAACTATTATTGAATGTCTTAGTTAAAAGTTAACCAAAGCATAATGGTCATTTTTTTTTCGTTTTTTCTTTTTGTTAACAGGAGGTTCAGAGCATGTGAACACCTAATCCCTCAGAACAGACCAAGTAGAATACTCGTTTTTACGAGCCAACTGTTAAGTTTCATGAGCTTCCAACTCAAAATCAATTGGCAATGGGTGGATTCGCCCATATTACTTATATATTATTTAGGTCACATTCATATTTCCGATGTGTGACCCCTTCGAGATGATGGTTCGTATAACCATTAATCTCGACAATATCTTAATATAAGATCAATTTCGAATTTAGATCGGCCGGACTAATTTCTGGTTGGGCCGATTTTGGTTCAGATCGATCGGGTCTCTCTGATGGACCGGATGGATTTTGGTTCAGTGGGGCAACATGTGTTCAATATCTAGGCTCTGATACCATGTTAAGTTTCATGGACTTTCAACTCAAAACCAACCGACAATGAATGCATTTGTCCATGTTACTTATATATTGCTTAAGTCTCATCATATTTCTGATGTGGACTTTATTTTCTCTTTAGTTAGAAGAGTTAATATCACCGGGTCAATACTTCGTTAGTTAATATTGGCCAAGCAATCGGCATATATTATATGAGCATGTACAATTTAGGTATAGATTCAAACCCTGAACGTTTGGGTTCAACGTTTTAAAGCGAAGTAAATACATAATAAAACGTGATATGCGATTATATAATGATTTTGTATATTGTTGATTTGGATTGTTCGTTGTGTGCTTATATTTATACGTTTTGGCTTCAATGTTTTATAAAAAAAAAATCGATAACACAAATGAGCATCACTATAAAATAATTCTTCAAAATTAAGTATAATAAAAACCAAGTCGTCTTGGTCTGAGTTCGTGGTGCTAGGTTCGAGTGGTCTTGGTCATTCGGACCACTTTAAATAATAAAAATACGTGGAATGCCGTAGATCTCGTAAAATTTAGTCATTAGACCTAGAAAGCCGTTGGAAAATCTACGGTTATCAAAACTGATTTTTAATAGGTAATGATATAGAACTCATTGATTTGATGGCTATAGCCCAATTCTAATTTTGAAGCCCATTAATCCATCTCCATCTCCCTATATATATTATGTGTTTAGCTTTTCCCCATTGGAGTTGTATTTTAGCATAATATATGCATTGTTAAAAACAATTTATATCATATAACAATTATGAAACTAAATACGACTATATTAAATTCAAAACCAATAGTAGCATCGTAACAAATGTTTGAAACGTTATATACAATGGAAAAGGAGAAAAGAGTTACCTTTTAAAATGTTTCTTAACACTTTCTTTTTAAAAGAATTGGCTAAAAGAAAATGAAATTAACAGCATGTTACGTAGGGGTTAGGAAAAAAAAAAACAGAACCGAAAAACCGAATCGATACCAAACCGTAAAACAACACTCAGTTCGGGTCCGGATACCGTGAATTAACCGAATGGATATCAAACTTTAATAACTGAATATCTGTAATTGATTCGTACCGTGGTTATTTTGGTTAACTGAAAAACCGAAATACAAATATATATATCATACGAATATATAAATATTTAAACTAAATTTCTAAAAATATCATTATTACCCGAAAAATATATGTATCGTCTGAATCGGAACATCTGAAAAATATCCAAAATACTCGAAATATCCGAAATATTCGAAAATATCTGAAATATCTCAATTTTCGGTTATCTTCTTAACTAACCGATCTGACGACTAATTGAACTGAAATGCTTCGATTACCAAATGATAACTAACCGTACTAGAAATATATGAATATCTCAATTTTCGGTTATCTTCTTCACTAAATATCCCTAATCGTACTAACCGATAACCGAACAAACCGAATCGAAACCGAACCGAATAACTATTTATCCACCCCTATTGGTTTGATATAAGTTTTATATAGTTTGAAAACGGCATGCATGTCTTTAAAGCTATTTTAAAACATACTAAAAGTTTATCTAATAATACGATTATATGATTTATTCGACTTGTATTGTATCTTTCTTTCCTCTCGACGACTTCGTGTTGAAAGAGCAGCCAGTGCTCTCTCTCTCTCTCTCTTTCTCCACAAACACGAAACCTCTTCGATCTCTTTTGTTATTTCATTGCTCACTTCAAGAATCTCACACTCTCAGTGCCCACACAAACTCCAACATTGCAACACATCTCTGAAACTTTCAAACTCAGGTCATCAAAATCTATCTCCCTTATGCAATTCGTGTTTAGCGTTTTCATGTCTTTCTGCTTCACTTCTCTTTCTGGGTTTCCTTCTATTGCTACGTTAATGGCGAGAAATCAACAAAAACAATCGGAGATTGATAGATGAATCCTAAAGTTCTCAACTTTCTCTTTAGAATTTGTGTGTTTCCATGTTTTTTTTTTTGTTCTCTTGCGTAAAGCTTTCGACTTTGTTGCTTCTTTTGTTGCATATCATTGTGATACATGTTCTTCTAATCTTATGGGTTAATCCCTAACGAGATCGTTGAGAATTTACATGTGGCTATGATGCTTTGTTTTGTGTTTGTTTTTGCTTTGATCATGTGTGATTAGGTGAGATTCTGAATCTGGGTTTGTGGTTTTTGGCAACTGAAAACACTAAGATTCTTTGTGTTTCTCTTACTTTGGGATCAAATATTTTCTGGGTTTCGCTTAGTTTCAATGATCTGACTCTTGGATCTGAACAAGTTGAATCTTTGATACAGTGATCTAAAATGTTTGAGCTTTATGCTTTATTTGTTCTTGACAATGTATGTATCTATCGGCTCTTCTTCGCTATGCTTTCGGTTTGTTTATGATCTTGTATGTCTCTGTGATTGCCATTGTTCAATCTGATTCATCAGAAAAGCTATGATTGATTTGTTCTTGAGGTTTGTATGACAGTCTTATCACTGAAACAACACTCTTTTGTTTGCGGATTTATGCAGATAAGCTCGTTTAAGGTTTGGTTGTTAATGGTTCTTCTCATGGAAGAAACAGCCGTCATGGAAGATTCCTCTGATGTTGAATTTGTCTGTGGAGATCCACAAGTCGAGCCTCGTATTGGAGACGAGTATCAAGTCGAGATACCTCCTATGATGTCTTCATCTAAGCGTTCTGTGTTTCTTTCGACTCCTCCTGTTGCTTTGAATGATTCTTCGTATGCCTTTCTCATCGGACTACCTGTCCAAGTAATGTGGATTGACAAACAAAGAAAAGGACAAGGAGATGATGGAGATGATAATGTTGACATGAGCCAATCTTTGAAATCTTTAAGAGCGAAAAGAAGCCGTTGCTGTGCGAAGATAAGAGGCGATAGTGATAAGAAGCTAAGATTGAATCTTGAGGCTGTTCCCGCGAAAACATTCAATTCGTGGGAAGATTTTGAGGTGGCTAGCTTTGTTCTTGGTTTGTATACATTCGGGAAGAACTTTACTCAGGTGAAGAAGTTCATGGAGAACAAAGAAACAGGAGATATAATGTTGTTTTACTACGCGAAGTTCTACAATTCCGCTACATTCCAGAGATGGTCTACCTTCCGGAAGAAGCGGAAGCGGGACAGGAAATGTGTATATGGAAAAAAGCTCTATTCAGGTTGGAGGCAACAGCAGTTGTTATCCCGTTTGATTCCTTCTATTACCGATGAATCTCAGAGACAGATGCTTGTGAATGTGAGTCCCTTTCATATCCAAATGCTGGATTCTTAACCGTTATGTGTTTGTTTTTGTCGTTGATCTTACCATTCGCAGGTCTCAAAGTCATTTGCTGAAGGCAATATCACTCTGGAGAAATACGTAAGCTCGGTGAAGGATCTTGTGGGTCTTAGGCTTCTAGTAGATGCTATGGCTATTGGTAAAGAGAAAGAAGATCTCACGGTTCTTACATCAGGACCAGTGAAGACGAAAACATGGTTCACTGTTTCTCCAAAACCTTCTTTGGTCCCAGGCTTAAAGGCTTACACTTCACTCACATCTGCCGAGATAATAAACCAATTAACTGGCTGTTCGCGCCTGAGTAAAGCCCGTGGCAATGATATCTTCTGGGAAGCTGTATGGCCGCGCTTGTTAGCCAGAGGATGGCACTCAGAGAAGCCCGAGGACCGAGGCTATTTTACATCTAAGGACAACATTGTTTTCATTGTACCTGGTGTGAAAAAGTTTTCACGAGGGAAGCTAGTCAAAGGCGATCACTACTTTGATTCTGTCAGTGACATATTAACAAAGGTTGCTTCAGAGCCTGAGCTTCTTGAGTTTGAAACAGGAGGAGAGAATAGAGAAGCGGCCATCCATGGAACTGATGTTGCAGAGAACTCCTCTGACCAATCAGATGAAGAGTTGTCCCCGCGTGATAGTCAAAGACACCGTTACCTCAGATCTCCATGTTCCTCTAATCGTGGAACTCCGCAAAAGAAATTCACTGTTGTGGACACTAGTTTAGCTGCAGGGGGAAAGCTGTGTGATTTACGGAATCTTAAAACAGAATCTTTAGTTTCTGAGCCGAAAACTCGTTTAGTACACAAAGATTCTTCTGTGCTCGAAAAGTCCCTTGACAGCCAGAATGTGGAGAAGTCCCTAGTGATGCTTCTGGATGCCAAGAAGCAGGTGGATCCAATGAGGTTCACGGTTATTGATACGAGTTTAGACCACCGTGAAAAACTATCTGGGTTTAGGAGATGGAGACATTTACCATGTGATGACACAAAAGAGGAAACTTTGGAGAAGGTCAAGGATCCATCAAAGAAGTTGAGTAAGCATAGGTCTACCCGGCGAGGTTCGTCACCATTGTTGAAACGCAGACGGCTCAGTACCTTTGTTCGGAGGGAGAAGAGCTGTTTACAGGGTGATGACACAACAAGGATGGGTCTTGAATCAAACCAGTTGAGTTTAAGCGCGACCCAACACCGAAACAGCACTCGTGAAGATGAGGAGAAACAGAGATATGAAACTGTGTTATCTGTTCTTTATATGAATTTAAAGTCTGATCAAACCAAAGAGACTTGGACTGGACCGTCGTCTTCTTCGCCTGTTGAGACTCAAGAAACGTCAGAGATTGAACCAAATGGGTTAAGTTCCATCGCAGGTGTAGATAACAAATGTTCTCCGGAGGAGCTAAGAACTTCCTCTGAAGTCGTTTCATCAGAACAAGAACCAAAGAGGCTTAGTATAATCTCAGATTCAGACAAAAAATGCTCTTCCAATGATACAGAGCAAGCAGTTACGCCCGCTTCTATTTCAGTCTCAAACAGTGGTTCTGCTTCCAGTAATGTAAGAACTAATCAAGAACTTGGTTCATCAGAACAACCGCAGCATGACCAACAGATTAATACAGATGGTCCTAGAAGACAAAGCACAAGAAAGCGACCACTGACCACTCGGGCTCTAGAAGCTCTTGAATCCGAGTTTCTTACATCAAAGAGAATGAAAAGCATGACTAAACCGAGAAAGCGTGAAAGCTCCAGGAAGAAAAAGCACACAGCTAAAACGTTGTCTAACAGAAGACAACTTTTGTCAGACAATGGGAGTTCAGATTTAGAGCTCAGAGAAGAAGATAGAAACATTTTTGTCACAAAAGGATCAGCAAGTAAGCCCTTGGATCAAATAGAGGAGGATTCAATGCCTAGCCTTCTTGTTCGTAACGAAGCAAGAACAGAGAGTAAGGCTCTGGATCAAATACAGGATTCAAAGCCGGTTCTTGAATACCCTAAGCTTCCACCGATTGTTTGGAAGCTTCCATTCAAGCGCGGCTGAAGAAGAAGAAGAGCTTCAGAGACTTTAAAGTCTGAAAATTTTGTGCTTTGGATGTCAGAAGAATGACTTTGCTGAACAAAATAAATCTTTATACAGAAGTGAGATTCTTAGACAAAAGGGTTTAAATGTGGAGTAAGTAGTAATGTTCTCTATTATATACTTGTTTGCTAGAAGTTGTTTGAAGTAACTTTTCATATGATGATGGTCATGCATATAAAGATCTAAATCATATACACTTAGCTACATACAAATCCTGAATTGTAAGTAGTAGTCTCAACTAAAGTCACAACAATGCTTTATACTACTATACAAATCTTGACCGATCAAGTGTAGCTAACTTTGCTGCGGCCGCCGTCTGATTGCCTTGTCCAAGTTGTTGGAGACTGCTTTGGTTAAGTTTGTGTCCTCAAGACCAAGCTCTGCTCCAAATCTTTTGTAGTCATAACAATGGAACAATGGGATCTTTAGATTAGTTTAAATTCAATTTGCACTTTTAGATTAGTTTTGGCTTAAGTTCTTTGGACTTACTTTGGATCCAAGACTAGTTTCTGAACCTCTTTAATGGCCGAGCTAGCTGCATATAGCGATATCTTTCCAATCTGATAATTTCAAGGATTTTAGAAGTGAAGGCATTGAGATGGTGTATGGATTGTTCTAAGGAAAGGCGGATTCAAAGATTTGTTACCTCTAGAATCTGAAGTTTTGCCTCGTGGTCGTTTGGTAAGCACCGGATTTCTTCAGCTAGTCTTGCTGCCTCTCCAACGCTTTCAGGGCACAAGAAGTCGAGTGCCACCTGAACATTCGACTGAAAATTGTATACGTGTGAGCAAGATTTAGTTTCTTAGTAAGCGCAACAGAAAAGAAACACGGTGGCTTTTATGTTGAATATAAGTGCTTTTACCTGAAGATTCCTGACTTGGAACAGACATCCAGCCGGAATAAAGATAGCCTCACCACGATGTTGCTTATATGTCCACGGCTCAACTCCTGAAACAACAACAAGAGTCACCCTCAAGTTTCCATGCGATAAGCGTTTGGAAACAGAGAAAAGAAACAGAATGTGTATTTTTTTTCCTACCAAACTCTTCTTTTAGTTGTCTCTTGTGATGTTCATTTAAGAACAATCCTTCGTATAGCGGGCGCGAGACCTGAAAACCCGCATAAACAAACTAGGAAAGTCAATCATCCAACATATAAAACGATAAGTTTCAAGCTTTAAGTTATTGATTTAGCGGATAAGACTCACAAAATCGGTCTTGAAATCATCGGGCTTTCGATATATTCTCTGCAAATACTCCGCCAGCTTTGGTACATCTTGGCGTCGAAAGACATCCCACTGGGCTCCTCCTGAACAGGAAGTTGTGCAAGAAGATTGCACGTTGTGACTCTGATCCGTATTGTTCGCTAGATTCACAGTCAACTCCATCTCAGATCCATTCTCCTCCCTATTGATTGTACCAAGTGATAGATCATGTAACTCTCCGTCCCTTAATTTTTCCTCGGGGCGAATAAACGACTCGTTTTCGCCAATCTTCAGGTCAGGTTCTCCTTGACCGGGTTTCATCGCTTTCACTCGTTCAACTGTTGTTCCTTCAGGTGTGTGCACCAAGAGGTATACCTGATTAACAATTCCAACAACTCAAATCATTATAGTTTATCGACATGAATCATGAATCCAGTCAAGAGATTGACTTGGTCGACACAAATCATGAGTCTTCCGAGAGAAGCGAAAACACGATTGTGTAATTTATTATAATCCGCGAACTGCATAACGTACCATGTCACGCATGCTGTAGTGTATACTAGTCGATGAGTTGCCACCACCAACTTCTTCGTACGTTCCACAAGAAATATAAATCTTTGGACCTGCGTCGTTTTGAAGCGAGTAATGTGGCAACTTGGCAGCAACGTTCAGAAGGCCTAACCGGGGATGTATGTACTCGAGAAACGGAAATCTTCTGATGAACTCCGGTCTTTGGTAGAAAATGAACTCCTCGGAAGCACTTGGGCTTGGCCAATCCTTTAGCTTCCACAATCGCGGTTCACCTGTCTCTCGATTCCTTCCATCTTCATATGCTTTTATAAACTCACTAAGCTTTACATCAACCTGTGAATCAAGTTATCAACATTTATGAATCAGCGATTCCACCGCCAAGAATATGAAGAGCAAATTTTTTGTACCTCTGACCCGTCCACGCAATTTACGGCTTTCAAGAATGGATCATCTTCTCTCGATTTCTCATCTGAAATATCGTCTATATCCCTCCAAATAGTCTCAGGATCCCATTTACAGAAAGATGATTCATCGAGCACTCTTTTCACGATAACAATCCGACCATCTACCCATTGTTTCTCAAAATCGGCTACTCCATCGGATCTAATCCTTTCAAGTGACGGGCTGTACACAAAGTTGTCGTCCTCGCTCTCCTCTCTCTCAGCCAATTTGCAGAAACCGGAATCATAGAACTCAGTGTTACGAAGATCAGGTACCGTACAGCCGCTAACCATCTCCTCTGCATTTTTCACAAGCTTTGCAACCCAATTCATCTTAAAAATGCGAGCAAGATTCAAAGACCGCGAACCGCAGCCTCCATAATCCTTAGGAGGGCAGGGGATGCTCCCGTCACTGTTGGCTTCCCACTCCGGGAACTTATATGAAAAGTTTAGTTTCAGTTTAGGAACTCCTCCTGTTCTGTCTCTATTGGTTTGGTTAATCCCGCTAATCTCAACCGAAGACTCTGCGCGTAGATCTTGACAACATCTTAGGCACAAGTCGAATGAGCAGTTCGAACAATGACGGTAGTAGTCAACAACCGGTACCCGACACACATTGCTGCACGAAACAAACATTTAATAAGAACATTTTCGATACTACAAAGTAGCGATAGTTACAGCACTAAGTTGTTTAAGGCAGATCAAAAGTACCAGCACATCTGCTCATCGGCTTTCAATCTAGCCCTGACAAGATCAATCTCAGCTCCTGCAACCAGCGAAGAACAAACTTTCGTTAACCGCAAAAAAGGAAAAGTAGTATATATATTTCATCAATCATCACTGTAAATGAAAAACCCGCCTCACCACGTAACCTCTTCTCTAGTTCTACTTCCGTACATTGTTCAAGATGGATCTGCTTTATCACTGGAAGGACAGCTGCTAATATACGATAAAGATACTGCAGCTTGTCCAAAACGGGTATCTCCCAGATCCATACCTGCAAATTTTTTCACCACAGATCCATCTTACGGTCCTTACATTCTAACAACGAAAATAGGTAGCAATGGTTAGAATCTCTGTATATACAACAAGATCACACCTTTATTGTATTATCGGAACGCAGGCAGTGTTTGCAATTACACAGACCACGACACGCAGGGCAACCTTTCTCGACTTCTTCAAGTGATATCTCCGAGTACCTTAAAAAGCATGAGACATCATCCGTAAGCGAACTCTTTCTACCAATGGTTTTTCAAACAGTAAACAAATAACAGAAAGCACACATTGTCGATATGCAAGTATCGCAGAAGGCTCTTTGATTGCATTTGAGGCAAGAAACAATTCTATCTCTATCTTTTCTCTGGCATTGATGGCATATTTGCCCCAAAGACTCTGTAGAAACATCTGTGCTTGCCGCTGAATATTCCTACAACACGAAAAAAAGACGGTTACTTTAATCCTAATAAGTCGATCGTTAAAATGCTCTCTTCAAACAAACACATATTGGTGCAAGTTCTCTGCCTAAACAATGTACCATCGGACTCGTGCTTTGGTGTGATCTGTTGCGAGACGGGTCCATAGCAGTAGAAGGTAGTGGTGTCCTATAGGATCTGTAGCTATCTTCAAACATTTCAGCATCTCTAACCAACTCATCATTCAAATCCACAGCAACACGAGCATAGCAATTCTTCATCATCGGTGACTCGGGTGAATATTGTCTAAAACTTTTATTGTGTCCTTTCTCTCTAATACCATTATTCTTAGAAGCAGAAGCCAGACCGTTACTATATTGCTCAACGCTGGCGACGGACATCTCAAAATCATCGATCTTCCTTTCCGAATACGTATCTGTTTCGTCCATTGACGATCTCCTATTCACTCTCTTCTGACTCGCCCGAATGGCTGAATTAGCCGCACGTTTCTTAGCCTGAATGTAATGCTTCTCACAAACGGTCTTATCAGGCATAGAAGCTGCAGTACATCTCCACTGTTTTCCGTCTGATCTCTTGCACCGTTTATCATCTTGAATCCCGAGATTACTCTCGCCATTGCCAATACCATCATTACCATTGCCGGAGCCCGACGGAGTCTGCTCATTACCACTCATTCTGTAATCACTAAATCACAAAAACTCATCAGCATTGGTTTACTAAGCCAAAAACACTAAACAGACAATCGAAAAATCGGAACTTTGAGCATTCACTAAACCCGTAAAAATCCAATTTTTAGGGATCAAAACCTGTAAAATCCCAAAAATCGACGAACACAAAATCGATCAAACCCGAAACTAAAATCGAAACAAATAAGCTAAAGAGAGTGTCGAGAGACAGAGAACGAAACAGAGTTTCACGACTAATCACATATGATCATCGAACAGAACAAAATCAATCACTAGCTCTAAGAATTACACATGATGCGTACAAAATCGAATTGGATTAGTTCGAATCTCGTTTAAAAGAAGAGTTCTTTAGAGATGGAAACACACAAAAGTAAGTGTATGTTGTTGTTGTGTATACATACATTGAAGGAAACTTTTTGTGCTTACAGAGAGAGAGAGAAGAAAACCCCAAACCTGAAATTAGGGTTTTGGTCGAGAGATATCGCAGAGGAGGAGGTGGTGGTGATAGATGCGAGAGATATCAATCATGGTCTCTCAGGACACTTTTGTCTGTGTTTTTTTTTTTTTTTTTGGGTTTTTGTTTTTTTTTCTTCTTCTTGGGTTTTTTTTTCTTTTTTTTTCGTCACTGTGTAATCCATTGAAGCAAATCTCCAATTCGGACAGAACATGAGTTCACTTGTTTTTCTTCTTCTTCTTTTTTTTTTTCCTTTTTCCAATGTGGTGTTTATTAATTTTACCTTTAAAAAAAAACAAATCTCATATACGGATATAAACAAAAATATATTGTAAAATATTCATGGTAAATAGGGGAAAATATAGTCAAATCTTTCATGTTAAAAAAAGTTATATTATCCTATATTTTATACACAAAAAAAAAACACAAAATGTTTGACAAGTTATATATTTTTTTGCAGATTGGTCTAAGGAAAATAATCCCATATATTTGACACAAATAAAGGCAGTTTTTAGTTATGATAAATTAAATTCCATGAACATAAAAGAAAAAATTTGGAGGTGAAATAGTAATTTTATGTGTTAGAAAATTAAATAATAGAAGTATATATTAGTTTGTTAATTAAATGGTTTTTTTGTTGATATTTGAACTAATTTCTCATTAAATATTAGTAATTCGAAAACTAAATAACAAAGCCAAAAATAAAAATAAATTGACACAATAAATTTCCTGCTAAATGTTAGAAGATTTGGAAATTCTTTTTTCAAATTATTGTTTGAGTTTCAAATTAAAATACAGATTAAGGATAAGTAACAAAGCTGCAGACACATAAACAAAAAATCCGATGTCGTCCAGCGGTTAGGATATCTGGCTTTCACCCAGGAGACCCGGGTTCGATTCCCGGCATCGGAGCTTTTTATTTTATTTTTATGCCGGGGCTTTTTATTTTATTTTTTATTCTCTTCTTTTTTATTTTTTTCAAGTTCCAGATTGAATTTTTGAACAAAATAATCTCTTCGAACAATATTAATTTATAGAGAGTTTGTAAGTTGTTGAAATTCCCTTGAAGGGATCGTTCTTATTATCTTTGTATAAATAATGAAAGTGGTTACAGGTTGTTGCATACTTTTAGGAACTACTATAGACAAAGTCTTTAGCTATTCAAACAATGGACAAGAGAATTGAATATTCTCTAACACCCTCCCGCAGTTAAATTGTCGGGTCTCCGAACAGTTAAACTGGACCGAAAATCGTGAAATAAACTTGTCGGTAGACCCTTGGTAAAAACATCTGCAAACTGCATAGAGGAAGGCACGTGTAACACACGTACTTGTCCTAAAGCCACCTTTTCGCGAACAAAATGGATATCGATCTCAATGTGCTTCGTACGTTGATGTTTCACCGGATTGTGAGCGAGATACACCGAGCTAATATTGTCACAATAGACAATAGAGGCTTTAGTTATCGGGCAACCAAGTTCCAACATAAGATTTCGTATCCAACAAAGCTCAGCCACTGCATTTGCCACTCCTTTATACTCGGCTTCAGCACTGGAGCGAGACACTGTCTGTTGACGTTTAGAAGACCAGGAAACGAGATTCGACCCAAGGTAAATGCAATAACCGGAAGTGGAACGACGTGTATCCGGACAGCCAGCCCAATCTGCATCGGAATAAGCATACAATTGATCTATGTTGCCTTTCTCAAGCTTTAACCCGTGAGCCTTGGTGCCTTGAATATACCGGATGATACGTTTTAGCGCATGTAAATGTGGTAGCCGGGGATCATGCATATAAAGGCAAATCTGATGAACGGCGTAAGCGATATCCGGACGTGTAAACGTAAGATATTGAAGAGCACCTGCCAACTTACGGTATTGTGTCGGATCGGGAACAGGATCACCGTCATTGGCAGAAAGCTTGGATTGTAAGTCCACCGGAGTGGAGCAGGGCTTACAATCGACCATGCCCGAGCGTTGAATAATATCTTCAGCATAGGAACGTTGACTCATGAAGATGCCATCTTGATGATAATCAACTTTCACTCCCAGAAAATAATGTAGCTTTCCTGAGTCCGACATAGGAAACTCTAGTTGCAATGCTTCGATAATTTTCTTCAGAAAAACCGGGTCCGATGCAGTTAATAGGATGTCATCGACATAGAGAAGCAAGTAAGCTTGTTTTCCATCTCGATTGAACACAAACAGCGAAGTATCACTTTTACTGCATATGAAGCCAATGTTAGTAACATATTTAGCAAACCTTGAGTTCCAAGCGCGTGGCGCTTGTTTTAAACCATAAACCGCCTTTCGAAGTTTGCAAACATGATTCGGAAACTGTTTATTAGTATAGCCCGGAGGTTGATGCATGTATATTGTCTCATCAATTTCGCCATGAAGAAAAGCGTTTTTGACATCTAATTGATGAACTGGCCAATCACGAGCGAGACTAACATCAAGAACTGCTCGAATCGTTGCCGGTTTGACCACTGGACTAAACGTCTCATTATAGTCAATGCCTTCTTCTTGAGACTTTCCATTAGCTACTAAGCGCGCTTTGTAACGAGAAAGAGACCCATCTGCATTAAACTTATGCTTAAATAGCCACATACAACGAACAATGTTAGCACCATTAGGACGAGGTACAAGATCCCAAGACTTTGTTTTAATAAAGGCATCATATTCATCATCCATTGCAGGTGTCCAATTCGGATCGGAAAGAGCTTTAATGTGACTAGTGGGAAGTGGGGAAACAGTGGAAAGAAGAGAGAACTGTTTCTTTGGTTTAGTAATACCTGCTCGAGACCGTGTCTGCATCGGATGCACCTTCGGTGGTGGTGCAGGAAGAACCGTGGAGAGCACTGGAGATCGAACAGGAGAAGAAGCTAAAGTAGGAGGTGTAGGTGAAGATGGTGATAATGGTGTTTGAAGAATGTCACGAAAAATGGAAGAAGGCTGATCAACAATATCTAAAAAATGATACGACGAAGGAGAAGAAGTAGAATGAGCAGCGGGAAAGATAGATTCATCGAACACAACATGACGAGATATTATTATCTTGTTGGTTTTGAGATCAAGACAACGATAACCGCGGTGTTGTGTTGGATATCCTAAAAAGAGACAAGGAGTAGATCGGGGTGAGAGTTTATGAAGATGTGAATGATTAAGATTGGGAAAACAAAGACAACCAAATACTCTCAAGTGATCATATGTTGGTTTCTTACCAAAAAGAGATGTAAAAGGAACTTTGTTGTGAATTGATGATGAGGGAAGAAGATTGTGGATATGAACAGCCACATGAAGAGCCTCCACCCAGTAAACCGGAGATAACTTAGCTTGGAAAAGAAGAGATCGGACCGCATTATTGATTGTCCGAATCATCCGCTCCGATTTACCGTTTTGTTGAGAGGTGTGAGGGCACGAGAAACGAACACGAATCCCATTAATATTGAAATACTTGTGAAAATCCTTGTTGTTGTACTCCCCTCCATTATCACACTGAATAGCCTGAATTTGACAATGAAATTGAGTTTTAACATAAGCCACAAAGTGAAGAAATTTGGAGAAAACTTCGTTTTTGTGTCTTAGAGGGTAAACCCATAGAAAGTGAGAATGATTATCAAGAAATAAGACGTAATAACGTATGCCACTGATACTTGGAATCGGAGAAGCCCAAACATCTGTATGAATCAATTCAAACGGTTGTGAAGAACGAGAAACAGATTTATTAAATGGAAGTTTTAAGTGTTTCCCCAATTGACAAGCTTCACAAGAAATGGGAAAGCTGCCATTATTACAAGCAAGAGATAAAGAGGAAGACATAGTACGCAAAGTAGCATTATTAGCATGAGCTAAACGTTTATGACAAAGAGAAGGAGAATAAGTAAGCAAAGCAACATGAGAAGAGGAGGAGTTTGACAACGCCGCAGGTAGAGAGTATAGATCTCCGGAACTGTTACTACGAAGCAGCATATTCCGAGTCTGTAAATCATAAACAGAGAAACCAAACGGGTCAAACTCAATAGAGCACCAATTGTCTTTAGTAAATTTGCGTACCGAGATGAGATTTTTGACTATTTGAGGAGCAACAAGGACATTATTAAGAGATAAAGAACAAGACGGAGTCTGAATAAGAGAAGAGCCAGAAGATATGACTGGAATATGAGAACCGTTACCCACAATTATTGAAGAATTGATATCTTTATTTGAAACAGAGTTTAGAATACCTGCAGTCGACGCTAGATGGCTTGTTGCTCCTGAATCCATATACCACGGATCAACCAACGTCATTGTGTTGAAAGCCTGAGAAAAATGTGTAGTCGGTTGGTGATCAGTAACAGTGAGATTGGCTTGAGGAGTAATCGCAGGAGGAGGAGTGAACGAAGGACGAGGACCAAGAATTCCTCGATTCGTGGTGTTTTGATTCGTGAATTGGCCCCAAGGAGAGAATTGAGCAGGCCATGAAGGAAGTGGGTCTGGCCAATAATTGCTCATGGGCTAATAGGGAAAATTAGGACTCATGTTATTAAATCTGCCTCTTCCTCGTGACCTACCTCCTCGACGACCACGAGCACTGTTGAAGGAGCGATGCGGCGGCGGGTTTTGAGGCGGCGGCGGAGCAGCTGGACCTGCAACAACAAGAGCAGTGGAGGACGAAGCATGGTCTGAGTGATGAGAGTGACTTGAGGCGTTGGCAGTAGGCTTGAATCGTCATGTCTCCGATCTCTGTGGTGCGAAGTTCATTATCTAACTGGATTGCACGAGCCTCTCTGTTGTTGAGAAACTGGTTCTCAATTCGAATCCATACGTCTCTGGAGGTGCCGCCATTTTGGAATGAGCTTTTGAAGAGAGATGGCGCGAGAGTTCCATAAATCCAGAGCTTTACGAGACCATCACGTTTGTACCAAGCAGCGTCGTTTGCATCTGCTGGGAGTGATGTGCCATCAATGTGTCCTGCAACATCAAAAGTGAGACAATGGATATGAAATAATTCACGCCAAGCATTGTAATTGTGATCATCCAAATCAAGGATGATTGGGATATGGGACTTGATGTTTGTAACACCATAAGCCCGTTCAACATTGATTGCATTAGCCATTTGAGAAAGAAGAAAGAACAAGAGCAGAGAAAGAAGAAGAAGAAAGAAGAGAAAGGCTCAGAAGCTAGTTGGCTCTCATACCATGCAAGTTGTTGAAATTCCCTTGAAGGGATCGTTCTTATTATCTTTGTATAAATAATGAAAGTGGTTACAAGATGTTGCATACTTTTAGGAACTACTATAGACAAAGTCTTTAGCTATTCAAACAATGGACAAGAGAATCGAATATTCTCTAACAGAGTTAACCGTAAATTCTCGTTCGCAAAGTCTCGTCCGTCTATCAAAATCATGTTACGACGTAAAGGAGTAGAATAAGTATGAAACTGATCAATATATGAAATGGGAGGAGAAGAGAAAAGCAAATTGGATATTTTTTTGTACATACTTCGGCTTTTTGAAAGAGCTTACTAACAAACACATTACAATTTTAGCATAACTTTTGCATGATTATCATCATCCTAATCGCAGCATGATTGACATTTACCAAGTTGTTCGAACCAAGGCCATTGCAGCTAAGTGATGATCAGTCTTTACTTATCGTTATCGATTGAGAACCTACAAAATCAGGAGAGTTCAAGCAAACAAGTATCAAAATGTATCACTGAGTTTTCTTATCGGTAACACTTTTGAATGAAATCTGATATCAAGATTTGCAGGTGATTTAGATGAATTATCAGATTGCTAGAGGCTAGCTTTCTTCTGCTTCCCCTCTTAACAATTGTAATGTGGTTGTTGTTGCGAGGTAAGTGAGTGGTGACTAAAGAATATTTTTCCTACTCATGACCTACCAAGTAAATGCTCATGCTCATGCGCGAAGGGTGGTGATGAAGAAGAGTTAAGCAATGTCACTCACAGCGATCTTTTTTTTTTAGGCTAAGAGAACTTGAAACTAGACTCGTTCTACGCTTCTAATCCCCGCATTCTTGTCGAATTCCTCTGAAGGAACAACATCCGCAATTATCTTTTCTTGACCACGCCAAAGAATCTGGTGAAAATTAGTAACAAACTTTAGTTTCAATGTAAGGAAAACGCTTTCGCAGGGTTTTCATAGTTGAATGAAAGTGAAAAAATGAAATGGTAGCATGATCACCACTTGCCGACATATGTAAACTTGACGGGAGAGATTAACTATGATAAATAGCCACAATCTCATAGTCCATGCATATGAAAAGGGCCATCGTAATTTACAGTGCCCAAACTTACCCTGTCAATGACTCCAAATTCTTTAGCTTTTGGTGCATCCATGTAGTATGGCCTTCTCATCACGTTAGCAACAGTCTCCACGGACTAAATAACACATTAAGAGCGTTTTGTAATCAGCTATAATTTTCTCCATTCAGAACTGAATCGAAATAAATGTTTCGTACTCACATTCCCAGTGTGCTTTGAAAGAAGTTCCACAAGTATATCCCTGTTTGTTATGACCTGCAATTGCATAAAAGGAATGAGTGAGATGCAATGATAATCAAATCACCTTATTAGGTTGATGAGATTCTGAACCAAATGCTTAAGTGAGAATTTGTTTCCAAATTATCTGAGATTCAATATAGGAGGAATAGGGAAGAGAGTATAAGCAAAACAGCATGAGAAACTCTCGGTCAAATTTAGATTCCCAGAATATTTAGTGTGTAGCGCGATATATCAAACCTCTTTGGCACGGATCAGGACATCACTGGCTGGCATCAACCCAGAAGAAGGGACACGAGGTTGCTGGATCATTGCTGCAACATAATCATTCAAACATTTGAGAGGCTCTGAGTATCGATGGCGAGCTATGCAGGGGGCTAGAATGCAGATTAGTGTACCTTTGGCGTGTGGCATCATAAACCGTTTACCCTTGGTGCCCGCTGAAAGCAATAAACAGGCTTGACCTATAGCAGCTCCCACACATACTGTATGTACCTGCACAAGTACGAAACAACAGGCTCGCATGAAAACAATTGGGAGACGAAAAAGTGTTGTATCCTGATAAACGATCAAGTAGCATGAGTAGTTTCCTTTAGCATGACTTATATATAAATTTATATGTTTACATTTCATGAGCAACATTACCTCATTTTTAAGTTGCATCAACGAATCATAGATTGCAAAACCTTCTGATTCCATTCCAACCTGTTTAAACGTTCACTGAAATTAGAATCAATGAGAAAAAAAGAACAATCCAAAACATTCACAAAGTTTTCAGAACTCACAGTCTCGCCATCATCACGAGTTGTGCCAGTGGAATTTATGTAAATGTAGATGGGTTCCTTGGGGTCAAGCCACTGAAGATACATAAGCTCCGCGACAACAAGCTCTGTAACCGCCGGAACTAGCTGAAAAACAAAACCGGTCACGACGCAGTCCCCCGCGAAAAAAATCCATAACAATTTGCAGAAACTTACAGGCATTCCAATGTATACAATTCTCCCATCAAGAAGCATAGAAGGTAAATCCGGCGGAGGAGTTCTTGGTCGATGTTCATTGTAAGCGACCGATCTTTCAACCTAATTTCAAAACCAGTAGATTCATTCAAATCTTGTGGCAACCATCAAACTCATCAATTCAACAATATCGCTTACTTGATTTGGAACTAGATGCAGACACTTAATGATTCTAACTAAAGCGGCAAGAATCAATAGATTAGGGATCAGAATCGGATAAGAATAGCTCACCTGAGCAGGAGAAGACATAAGCTGAGGAGAGTCAAAGATATCAAGATACGGCGGAGTATCAGCGTTTACTGGCCGATTAAGTAGTTTCTCGGGGGATTTCGCGGCGACGGAAGCGAGCTTCGAGAGAAAAGGATCGTTGGGATTAATCGGAGGCATAGGGATTTTGGCAGAGGCTTTGGCGCGAAAGCTCTTCGAGTTTCTCCTCCCATATGAATTCGAAGATAAAGAAGAACGATGTGAAGCAAAAGAAGACGAATTACGCGGAAGAAGAAGAGAGTTCATGGACGCTTGTAAGCAAGAAGACGCCATGGACGAAGATGTGTTCTTGAGGACGAAAGCTAACGAAAATGGACTAAGATTTATTTATCAGAGAGATCAAAAAAATATTGGGTCGGTTTACGGGTCGACCCGGTATTTGAGGGTTTTGGGCCTATGTTGGGCTCAGTTGTAATTGTAACGTGAATTGTATATCATCGTAAGCTCTGTAATGTAACACAATTATCTTAAAATTTTTAAACCATTGATTTTTTCTGTCGGCAAGCCGGATGACGACAGATCGACCCGGTAACCCTTAACCCCAAGCAGAGATAACTGGACCACAATAAGAAGAAGATATACTCGCACAAACGCGAGGTTGAGCTTCAAACTCTCGAACCGGAACTTATGAGAATAGCACCTTACCCACTGGACTAAAGGTCCTTTTCTTTTGAAATATTGCTTAAAAGTCTTTAGTAGAACATTTGTTAATCATGACGTTTTCCCTTTCACTTTCGAATTCTTTTTCTTTCTGGCAGTGATGTTTTTTAGGTGATGATGAGTCCGAGTAGCTATTGTTCTATAGTTCAGTTCGGTGCTACAATCATCTCTACTGAAGTGAGTTCCGATTGATTATAGAGGTTTACGTCAATCATTTGTATTTGAAATTTGTAACGTTTCATCTAAGAAACAAAATTTTCATTCACATATTTCCCATTGTGACTTAGTCAAGAAACTAACGGCGTTTCTGTGTCGCCGAGAGAGAGATCAAAGACGACGTCACTGAGAACCAAAAAGAAAATCGAATGCGAGAAAAAAGAAAGCACATTGTAGGTAAGAAAAGTCAACAAGTCAAACAACAATTTGTCTAGTTGTGTCTGTTCTTTCAAATTTTGTTCACACGCATGCATTTAGTCGAAGCCCATATTAACCTATAGAGCCTAATAAGGCCCAAACTATGAAAGAGTACACGTGTGATATTTATATTCAATACCACAAACTATGAAAGAGTATACGAAACGCGTTTTGTATGATTTTTGGGCTTAATTTGAGCGGCCCAAAATGTTAGTTTGGCCCAATTTTATTTAAATGGCCCGTATAAAAATACACTCTAAAATATACGGTTTATACTCGGTTTAGACGCGGTTTGGCACGCAAATCGAGGTCGGTTTATGTCGGTTATCATGGTATAACGGAGTCCGTTTCCCGTTCAAACGGGGTCCGTTTGCGTTGACACGTGTCCGTTTTGCGTTGACCCGCGTACAACACGTGTCTGACATTTTTTTTTTTGCTAATCGAAGTTTATCCGTAACATCTTTCTCCTTCTCCGGCGACGAACGACGATGTCGTATGGTCTGGGGTACGAATCATCACCGTCGTCTTCGTGTGTATAGATTTCGATCTCTGTTTCTGTGTGATTGTTTTCCGTCGATTTGGGATCTCGATTTACACAGAGAGATTCCGATCTGAGATTTGGGTTAATGGCAAAAGAAACTTTCAATTAATCTGTGGTTGAAATCCTCATGGGTAGACGAACATGATCACGATGAATTCTCGATTTGGGTTTTACATGAATTGCCTGTATCACATCAAAGTTTTGATCTTGCGATATTGGGTTCTTCTTTAGATGCTTACATCTTTTCTCTTGCCCTTTGAATCGCCGATCTGTGATCCTGAGAGATGAAATATCTCAATTTTACGTTTCAATGTTTTTTTTAATGGTCTTTTGATGAATTTTCCAGGTTAGCTAAAAATGGTGAAGATCTATTGCATTGGAGCTGGGTATGTTGGTGGTCCAACAATGGCCGTCATTGCATTAAAATGTCCATCCATTGAAGTTGATGTTGTTGATATCTCTGTGCCAAGAATCACTGCTTGGAACAGTGATCCCAGCGATCAGCTTCCTATCTATGAGCCGAGTCTCGACGATGTTGTTAAGCAATGTCGTGGCAAGAACTTTTTATTCAGCACTGATGTTGAGAAACACGGAAGAGAAGCTGATATAGTCTTTGTTTCTGTCAATACCCCTACCAAAACTCGTGGTCTTGGCGCTGGTGAAGCTGCAAATTTGACTTATTGGGTAAGTGCAGCTAGCATGATTGCTGATGTTTCGGTTTCCGATAGATTGTTGTTGAGAAATCAACTGTTCTTGTTAAAACCGCTGAAGCTATCGAGAAGATCTTGATGCACAATAGGAAAGGGATTAGGTTTCAGATCCTATCCAACCCTGAGTTTCTTGCTGAAGGAACCGCTATTGATGATCTTTTCCCTTTTTTCGTTAGATATGTGATGAGTGTTTTTGAGTATTGTCAAGATTAAATGATTTTGTTTTATGTAGATACAAGCTGAAGAACATTGAAGAAACAGAAGCTGCCAAGAAGCTTCTGCAAGAGAAGAGGCTTATGGGTCGGCCAAAATCAGAGTTTAACATTCCGTCTAGTTATAGTGCCGATTATTTCCAACGCGGGAAAGATTATGCCGAAAAGCTTAGAAGAGGTTTTGCTTTATGAATTTATCTTTGCCATATGTTAGCCTATGTGCGCGTGGATTCTTTGCATTGATCATTGATACACACTTTACAATCTCGCAGAACATCCTGAGCTATTCAAAGACAGAGGACCTCAAGCTGATGGCGGCGAAGGAGCTAAACCGTCTACTAGTATTAGTAGTAGTGATAATAATGTTGATTCGGGGAAAAGCAGACAAGCTACAACTGATCAGATCATGTTGGAACGATTTCGCAAGAGAGAGCATGACCATAACAAGCCGGTCTGGTGGCCTTTAAGTCCCGTATATGGGACATACTCGCACAAACACGAGGTCGGGGTCCGAACTCTCGACCCTGGGCTTATGAGAATGACACCTTGCCCACTAGGCTAAAAGTTCTTCTCTTTTAAGTTATTGCTTAAAAGTTTTTAGTAGAACATTTGTTAATCATCGCGTTTTTGAATCTTTTTCTTTCCGGGAGTGATGTTTTTTAGGTGAAGATGAATACAAGTAGTTATTGTTCTATAGTTCAGTTCAGTGCTGCAATCATCTCTGCTGGAGTGAGTTCCGGTTGATTATGAAGATTTATAATAAATCGGTTTACACAAAATCTCATGATTCTCGGCTCAGTTTCAACGTTCTTTGTGATTACTCTTAGGTTATATCCACTCAATCGTCGCTTTGTGGCTTTGGGATTGGATTCGTTCAATCACCGGTTTTATATCCTTCTTGCTTCTGTTAATAAAATTTAGATGGAAAAAATGAAGAGCTTTGAAGCTTTGTTAAGCAAATAACATCACTTTCCCAAAGGTTTTAGTGTAAAAGATATAGTAAAACATCAAAGAAGTCTTAACACAAGAATGCATGCAACAGCCTAGAGACAAGAGTTTTCTGGCTGTTAACAATACTAATGTAAACACACCAATACCATGTTTCATTAATAACTAACTCTAGAAAAACATGAAGACAGTAGATACTATTAAAGCTCAAATCCATATCAAGTTTTGCTTAATCAGTGAATCCTCAGAAGCATGAGAGAATTTGCGATATATCGGTCTTGGCTATCCCACTCGCCAGTCTTCCTTTTCAATCAGATCTCACCTGTAAAACAACATAATGTATAAAACCGTCAAGTGAAGAAGCCATGATATTCGAAGAGACGGCGGGTACTCTCTAGTCTTTCTAATGGTTCTGCTGTTTATTCGGTGTTCCAAGGAGAAAAGAAAAGTTCTTGCGAGCAGCTATTTAAGCAAAGAAGGTTCAGTTTTTAGACTTACAGGCGACAATGGAGACGCTGATCTAGATCTTGATCGGGACCTGCAGCGTGAACAAGAAAAAAGCTACGTAAGCGCAGCATCATAAAGCAATTCACTGACCATTACCATCTAGTCTTAGGAGCTTTTAGTGCTCGCCTAGAAAAGAACTCAACATAGATTCCAGCATCGCACGAAAAGACAATAAATCATAGTCCGAAACATAGTGATCAGATCCTACAGCTGATACGCGCTGAGTACCAGACCAGACTGAAAAAAACAGGAAGTTCATGCTAATCCAGCTTTTTGTAAATCCATTCCAAGGATCCATCTTAGATGACCCCATCAAGTCCCTAAGATCCAATCCCCAGCTCGCAGCAGTGAGCCAGATCTAGAAAAACAAACAAGGCAATACAGTTGTAATCATTGTATATGATCAATGACAGACCTCATGAATCCAGATTCACATCTTTTCCCTTCCAACAGAAAAGAAATTTCGCAAAACAGAAGAAGTCAGACAATGTAGATTGTTGTCACTGAAACAAAATTGACAAGGAAAACATCCGGAAGAGAACAGCACAAAAGAACACAAGAGACCATCAGAAGAAATGAAATGGTGTTGGTTCTGATGAGAAAACCGCAACATGTAATTTGGCTACACCATACTTGAGTATGTGTTACACGGGAACATTCATCATACGTTAATCACAAAATCAAAGGCTGTTATAGTTCATGGGAATCAACGAGGTGGCAACAAAAGGTCCTTAGTTATAAGCAATTAAGTCAGTAAGGAGTTCGACATGCAAGACGGGGCAATCCATGCTTAATGATGGTACAAACATATGTAAAATGGTAAAAATAGAACCTCAGTACCTTGAGACTGAGCTATACGGCGAACGAGAACGAGAAATGGACCGTGAACGCGGGGAAAGAGATCTACCAGGTGACACACTGCATTGAATTTAAAATGCCAAATCAATTCCCATAAATAAGTTAAGGCAGTGACGGTCCCTTTACCGTTTGTTCTGTGGAAAATAAAAATTAAAACATACCTCCTGCTTCTGCTACTATAACTATAGCTTCGGCCACGGCTCCTGCTCCTGCTTCTATAGCTTCTAGAGTAATATGGGCTGCGACTAACACTCCTCGACTCATACTCCCTCACCTGAGCAATAAACTCAGTGATGAGAGCATATTCATCCAATCATTAAACGAAACCATCGAAGGAAGAAAAGTAGCATACCCGTATGTAAGCTCTAGAGAAAGCATTTCGAAACTCAGAGTCATCAAGTTTCCTTATCTGTTTAAACCAAAAATAAAGGTAAATCAAACTGTGGCCTAGTGGAAGATAAGTTCAGCTTCGCGCGCGCTAGGACGCAAAAATAACCATGCCACCGTCTTAGGCATAAGGCTGGGGCAAAGATAGACAACTTACCGCATACTTCATATCATCATAGTTGCTATAATCCACAACCCCAGACATGCCTACAAAAAATATGTTAAAAGGAGAGACTTCAATTCAAATGCCTCAAAACCAACATAAACACCTGAATCATGAGTAATAACTAATCCCTTTCACTAAGACTCAGTTGCTAATATATCTACGAGAAGCTTGTTTAAACTATAAACTTATCAAACTCACCTCCACGATCACGAAAAACTTCAGAAAAGCAGACATCTCCAGCTTTACGCATATGATCCTAATCAACCAGCAAAAGCAATTGAAATAAGTTATAAAACATATGAATCCAACACGGAATAGAGAACCAACATCCAGACTAAGGTAATCCTCACCTTAAGATCCTGCCAGGAAGCAGATGGCGGTAAACCCGTCACAAACACTGTATGTTCACAACATATAAAAGAACGAATTCTCAAATTTCGAAACTTTTTATTGTAAACGGAAGATAACACAACCGAGAAGAGACTACAAACCGCGATAGTCAGAGCGTCTAGATGGCGCTCGGCTCCCACTGTAGCTGCTGCTATACCTATCAACAGATGATGATGAACCTCTACGACCACCATGTGCAATCTCCACCTAAATACATCACACAAAGACAATAAGAAACTATACAAACTAAATCAAAATGCGTTTACTAATCTGAATCCTAACACAAAGATCACAAAACATCAATGCGTTTTTCACTAACCCGAAGTCGACACCCATCAAAATCATACCCATCTCGTCCATAAATCGCATCGTCTGCATCACGAGGATCTTCGAACTGCATCAAAAGCAAAAAAAAAACAGAGTCTTGTTCATATAACACCAACACAAACCCTTTAAGATCTTTACCCACCAAAGAGAATCATATACATACCTCGACGAAGGCATAACCAGGAGGTCTCGGTGGAATCTTCAAGTCGATATCGACAATGGGTCCGTACTAAAACGAAAGAAAAATCAAAAACCCGAATCAAAATTTGCAAAATTTGTGAAATTTAAAGTGACCCAGATAATAAAAATCGCTGAAGATGACAAAAAACCTTGTAGAAGAGATCTTCAACTTCTCTCATGCGGATATCTCCAGGCAAATTCCCAACGTAGATCGTACGATTCCATCGGCTACTCATCTGAAAACCTCAAAAGCAGAAAACTTTCTTAACCAAAAGGCAAAGCTTTTACTGATCGAGAATCTGAAAGAACGAATCAATCGGTAAAAAAAGTATCTGAAACTCACGATCGAAGAGAAGAAGATGATGACCAAGAAAGCTTTAGATTGTTCTGGAAAGAAAGACAACTACCATTCTTTTTTCTTCTAATAAAGAAAGTCTTTTTTAAACGGAAATAAAATTAATCGTGTGCGGACGCGTGTAAAGTTGTATCCTGCATCTAACTCTCTTAACCGTTCGATTAAAATTCATGACAACGAGTGAGATTGTTTCACCCACAAAAAAAAGGCGAATAAAAAAAAGTAATAATATTGTTATCAGGCCATAAGGCCCAATATTATTTGGACAAAAGGCTTTTTACGAAACGATGTCGTTTTGAGTCTAAAAAGGAACAATAGATCGGAACATTGGCTTCATCTGAAATAGCCGTCGATCAACATCTCCGTCAGCCAAACCGAATCTGAACCGAAAGAGTAGACCCGAACCTTTGAAACATCTGAACAGATTTTAACTTTAATACCTCAAAATACGGAACCCGAATCCGAAGCTGAACTTTTAAACTACTTAACGAATCTTAGCCTCGATACCTGAGAGAAACCGAACTCGAAATACTCGAAAAATAATTACATATTCAAATATCATTTATTATATATATATATGTAATATAAGTAATCCAAAATATAATTTTCATTTCTAAATTATTATTTGTTTTTAAAGTATTTTGAGTACTTTTAAATATTTTCGGTATTTTTACTATTTTATTCTAATATTTTTTGAATATTTTCGGATATTTTGGACATTTCGGATATTTTTCTGGTATTTCGAATATTTAAAATAATAAAATTACTAAAATCAAAAATACTCTAACAAGTATCCCATATTTTGCGGTTCCTAAAAAAATACCCGACCGAATCGAACCGAACTCAAAATATACTTGAACGAATCCCGACCTAAGAACACAAAATATTCGATCCAGATACTAATATGGCCAGGCCTAGTGCTGCTACATACAATCGACAATGATTTATTTACCAAATTATGACACTTGCATGAGATTAGGTATCACCAGATCTTTGATGTGTACGTGTGGTGTAACAATGTCCTCATCCTTATTTGCAAATGACAACATATTCTTTTTTCCTTGTTAATACGTAAATGACAACATATTATAACATTATGAACGAATAATCCTACAAAGTTCTCTACTATTTTGCAAAAAAAAAATCATTAAAATTGAATATTTTGTACTTACACAGCTCATGGTGATTCACTACATGTTATGGATATTATTTTTTCTATTTCTTCCATTTTAAAAATAATTTATAAAGTTGTTTCAACAAAATATAATAACTAAAAGCTAAAGCTAAAGGATATTATTAATCCTTTTTTGTTGTCCACTAAACATCTATTGACTTACACACTTGATGCTAAAACATTTAAGATTTTTTAATCAAATAAATGCAAGATTATATATAGTTTACAATAATATTCGCCATGTGAATCAAAGATTTGACAATTCATAGTCTATATTTTTCTTATAATAAAATCACAAAGTCACGTTCTAAAATGTATAATTAAATTCATTTATTACCAACCCACCAAATTATTTTTTACTTTCTTAAACTTCAAACCCAAACTAAACACAATTATCAAATATTTGGCACTCATGTTTAATTAGGCCTAACTTCAATACCATCAATCACAATACCACCTTTCAATTGATAGCCTTTAACTTCTTTTACACTCATAACAACCTCCTTGTCCTCCTCCTCCTCTTCGCCAATCTCGAATTCACCGATCTCTATCTCCATCCACCCATCGCCCCGCGCCTCTGGCTCTCTGCGACGAGTTCCTCTTCCGGCAAACTCTTCCATCGACATCCTTTGTTCTCGTTGTCCGTAAAACAACCTCTCCATTTGTTGTTTCTTGTTATCCAAACACCTTAGATAAGTCGTCTTTATCTTCTTTTCGCCATTTCCCACTCTTATCGAAGCTTCGGCCGGAACTAGGTCTAGTCCATAAACTCGCGGCGTAACTTTCGTAATCAGATAAGCTTTATAGGTTGTATTCGGCGATAAAGCTCTTGTTTGGATTCTCCCGACGATTTCTAGCCAGTCGGTCATTATAAGTTCGATCCCTTCCGAGAATCTATGATTCAGAAAAACTAATTGGCAATAAGTGGATTGGTCCATATCACTTATATATTATATACTTTTCGTATATAAATATAAATAACCTCGAGTCTGATCGATGGTTCCACGACCAGTAATGCCTATCCTCGCTCCAAGTTATGGAAAGATCTCTTGCAGATAAAACATATAATATTTTCCCGGAAAGTTTATCGATTTTAAAAATCTGAAAGCTTGAAACAAACCCAAATTATAGTTTATGATAAATGTATTGATCATGGGAGGAAAAGATGGAACCTTTCTGCCATTATCGACGAGAATCGAATCGCAAAGACATTGATAGAGTTCCTTTTTGGAGGAGAAGTTACGACGATTATCAGTCGATCTGGAGATGATGCGGTTGTAGTCTGACGGTAGAAACTTCTCCCAGACGAAATCGGAGTCTCCTGCGAATCGAAAAACAGAGGAGACAGAGGCCGAGGAAAGCGTGTCGGAGGGAGTTGTGAAGGAGAGGATATTGGCAACGCATGCTTCTGGTAAGTTCATCATTTGTCTTAAGACTCAAGAGTTTGAAGAAGACGAAGAGAAAGATTGTTCAACTTCTTGGCTCTGTTTCTCAAAGTTTGTTTTTTTATTTGAGAATGTAACGGTGACCACATGAGTCATATAATGTGCACTTTATATAAGGGGAAATGAATATGATTTGGCATCTCATTAGAAGTGTTCAATTTAGGCCGAATGGCCCATTTTTCTAAATTTAAATCTATGTTATAAAATCTAGGGATGGGCGTTCGATTATCCATTCGGTTTCGGTTCAGTTCTTTTGGTTCTCAAAAGTTGAAACCATTCGGGTATTAGTGTTTGAATATTTTGAGTTATTTGGTTATTTTCGGGTAAGTATAGATATTTTAGGGTATATTTTCGAGTACTTTTAGATACTTTCGGTTATTTCGATTACTCATTCGGTTCCGGTTCGGTTTCGGCTCGATTCTGCTTTTTCGGTTCTCAAAAATTAGAACCATTCGGTTACTTTTCAATTTCGGGTCGGTTATTTTTTGGTTCTTTCGGTTCGGTTTTTCGGTTCCGGTTATTATGTCTATCTCTAATAAAACGTCTTATAAGATTGGCGTTTTTCGGTACGGTTCCAATCGGATTGATTATTTTAAGTTTTTAATAATTCTATTAACCGAGTAGATCATCTTGAAGATTCATATAACTCTATCATCAACTTGCATATGAATATTATAAATATGCATCCAAATTGTGAAAAATATACAAATATTAAAACAATCCATACATGTCTCGGACAATATCTAGTTTTTCTAATGATATATATTGTAAATCACACATGAGCATAAAGTTATTTATTCTATAGTGCTAGGATTTTAATTAAGTTGGTGCACCATAAGGATTTTGTTAATGAGTAATAAGATTTGTAATTATAAAAAAAAAGTAACAAGTTTTATTGGTAGTTTAGCGAGAGTTATCTTACAAAAATACAAATTTTCGAAAAGATCTATAGTTTTATAAGATAAAATAGACGACTAAAGTGGCTAAATATGATAATTAAAGAGTACATTTGAAAACTTAAAGACTAGGACTGTTGAAACATCATGAGGACGAATGAATTATGAATCCATTAACTTTTGCAAGGAGGAAGCGGAGAACCGCAGAGACAATCGTTGTTGGCAAACACGCTTGCAGGGAACTTTGTAGGTGGAAGTTTTCCGCAAAGATGGTTTGAACTCAAGTTTAGTGTCTTCAATCCGGCCACCGTGGTTGGCACTTTTCCGAATACTAAATTTTTTGATAAGTCCAATATCTCAAGCCTTTTAGAGATATTCAGCTTCCGCATATCGAATTTGAGTTTATTCCCAGATGCTCGAAACTCATATAGTTCTGGGACTTCTTTGAATAACTTTGTCGGATTACCTGAGATGTCATTTTCAGAAAGATCGATGGAAAGGTCAAAAATATAATGTGATGGCTTCCATTCGTCTAAACTCATTTTGATTCCGCATTTTGCTAGCTTCAACTTGCACATTATTAGGTCTGGCGTGGTCGTCCATCTCGGAATTGTTTCCAAGTGAAAATGGTTGTAGGATAGATCCAAATAAGTGAAAGTTTTGTTCAAATGAAACACACGAAATGGATCAATTAGTAAATTATGAGAGAGATTAAGATCATCAAGTTCAGTCAACTTGGCGAAACTCTTGGGCACGACTTCTGACAACCGATTCTTGGATAGATCCAATGTGTTGAGAATAGAGAGTCTCGATATAGAGCTTGGAATCGGCCCCGAGAGATTATTCTGGTTTAGTTGAAGGTGCCTGAGAGTTGGTGGGAGTTGTGGAATAAATAGAGAAAGTTTTCCAGAGAATCTGTTACGAGAGAGAATGAGTTGTAGGAGTTGCTTCATGGATTTGAATTCTTTTGGGATGATTCCATAGAGACGATTGTTTTCGAGATTGAGATTCCACAAGTGTTTGAGGTTAGCAATCTCTACGGGGATTGTTCCGGTTAAGAGATTACTACCCAAGTTGAGGACTTTTAACTGGGTCATGTTTGATATTGAACTCGGTATCGGACCAGTGAACTGATTTCCATCGATTGATAACACTTCCAATAGACTTAGCTCGCCAATGTTGGTCGGGAGAGGACCGGAGAGACGGCTATTATAGAGGTAAGCACGGGTTAGAAGTGGTAATCGGAACAGGAATTGAGGAAAAGAACCAGTAATGTTCTTGAGATTTCGGAACTCAATCGTGTCCAAGTGTTGAAGCTTGGCTAACGATGGCGAGATAGTGCCAGAGAGAAAGGCTCTGGCATCATCTATGTGACCAAGAGTGAGTGAAGTGACACGATCTTCTGGACAATTGATTCCATCCCATGAGCAGCAATATGTACCTTTCTTTCATGTGCTGAGAAGACCGGTAGGGTCTTCGGTTATACCCGATTTAAAAGCTAAAAGACCCGCCTCGTCGTCAGGATGACACGACGAGGCGGCTCCGGTGGGACTAAGACACATTAGAAGAGAGATAACGATGGCAAATTTGAAGAGATGAAAGGAGTAAGAAGAAAAGTTCATGGTGTGGTGTTTTGTTTGTGGTGAGATAGTGAGAGATGCAATAAGAAATAAGGTTATTAATAGAAGGATTGATACCACCCGAAAAGCAGTAACCAATACTATAAGTTAAAGCTAATGATCTTTGACCAATCTATTTGCATGTAATCATTAAGTATGGTATGTATATCTCTATATTATAGTTAAATGAAAGAATCAAACGTGACGAAAATTAAATCAAATAATACCACATTGCTTTGATTTTTGTTTATTGGTAATAATAACATGGAGTGACAATCGGGGCTTCTAGCTCTGGTGGTAAAGGGTTCACGGCTGTGAATTCCGTCACATGGGTTCAAACCCTGGCCACTGAAGATTTCGCATGCGGCCCTCAGCATTTCGGGACCGACGGTTTGGTGCTCTCGTTGTGTTACTGCGTGTCCTCTGTGGACCACTAGTTCCTCGGAACTCTATCGACTAGTCTGGACTCACCTTGGTGAGGATCAGGACACCCGAATTATCAAAAAAAATCATGGAGTAACTGAAAACACTCAAGTGAATAATGCCACATTAGTAATGATTGAACTGTAAAAAATGAAGAAAATAAAATGTGACCATCACGCTTTCATAATGCCTTTGAACTAAATAGATATTAACTAAATCTGGTGAACAAAAAAAAAAGATATTAACTAAATCTATATTGAACCTAAGTATTGTCAATCCATTTTTTTTACTCCGAAAGATGAATTACAATATTCTATCTTACATATGGATATACAATTTTTATTCATTCAAATTGTGAAAATATATATACTAAAACAACTTACCTGAACATAAGTGTGAGACTCCGGTTTATAGAGAATTTTGGTGTATGAAAAGAATTTAAAAGGATTGATTTGACGACTTATATCACAAAAGTGCACTTATCTTTTCGGTCATTTCTTATGAGAGAACTCTACAGTTAAGTGTACTGAGTAATACTAGAATGGATGACCTTCTGACAAGTGATTTCCGGAATCGTGTGAACGAGGACAAGACACAAAGCATGGTGATTTGCACGAATAATAAATCAACTCTTTAAAATTTTATGAAATAACACTTCCAACTGTCAGACAGGACAAACCCATAAAAAATGTTGAGTACATAAGAGGGGCGAACATAGATATTACAATCAAGTTAATGACCGGATCGTAGATCAACCGATAGTATGCAAGATCCACTTTAATATCGAGTTTCAAAACATTGACCAGAAACTCTTGTCAGAGTTTGACTTAATACATTTCATAATTGAGCTTTATAAGTTATATTCTATAACACGCTTTCACCTGATCATCACATGTTAACGAAGTCTTTTATTCATCTGATAGTATGCAAGATCCACTTTAATATTTGAGAACCACTAAAACAATTCTAGTGTAGCGCAGATTATACAATGACCTATATTTTATCATTACAATTCTAGTGACTTATATTGACACTAAAAAGTGAATATAAGATTATATATTTAAAACTGCTCCTTAAATAATATATAGTATGAGAAGGAGCGTGGGCAAATTGCCCTCTTATAAATCTAGGGTCACGAATTCGAATCCGGATTTCGTTTATGTGCGAATACGTCTCGTATGTGGAGTTTAGGGATCACCGGATCGGCTTGTTGTGATCCGGATCCTCTGTGTGGAGTTAAGGATTACCGGACATTCCAGTAAGAATTTTAATTAAGTTGGTGCAGCATAAGGATTTTGTTAGTGAGTAATACGATTTGTCATAATAGAAAACAAAAATAACAAGTTTTATTGGTGATTTAGCGAGACTTATCTTCAATACACACAAATTTTGAAAAAGATATGTAATTTTAGAAGATAAAATAGACAACTAAAGTCACTAAATATGATAATTAAAGAGTACATTTGAAAACAAAGACTAGAAGGATTGTTGAATCCATTAACCTTTGCAAGGAGGAAGCGGAGAGCCGCAGAGACAGTCGTTATCGGCAAACACACTTGCTGGAAACTTCGTAGGTGGAAGTTTTCCGCAAAGATGGTTTGAACTCAAGTTTAGTGTCTTCAATCTGGCCACGGTGGTTGGCACTTTCCCGAATACTAAATTTCTTGATAGATCCAATATCTCAAGCTTTTTAGGGATGTTCAACTTCTTCATATTGAATTTGAGTTTGTTCCCGGATGCTCGAAACTCATATAGTTCTCTGACTTCCTTGAATAACTTTGTCGGACTACCTGAGATGTCATTTTCGGAAAGATTGATGGAAATGCCAAATGTATAATTCCATGGCTTCCAATTGTCCAAACTCATTTTGATTCCACATTTTGCTAGCTTCAACGTGCACGTTGTTTGTACCGGCGTGGCCGTCCATTTCGGAATCGTTTCCATGCGAAATTGGTTGTAGGATAGATCTAAACTAGAGAAAGTTTTGTTCAAATGAAATACACGAAATGGATCAGTTAGTAGATTATGAGAGAGATTAAGATCATAAAGTTCAGTCAACTTGGCGAAACTCCTAGGCACGGCTCCTGACAACTGATTCTTTGATAGATCCAATATGGTGAGACCAGAGAGTCTCGATATAGAGCTTGGAATCGACCCCGAGAGATTATTGTTGTCAAGTTGAAGGTCCGAGAGAGTTTGTGGGAGTGGTTGAATAAATAGAGAAAGTTTTCCAGAGAATCTGTTACGAGAGAGAATGAGTTTTTGGAGTTGATTCATGGATTTGAACTTTTTTGGGATGGTTCCTGAGAGACGATTTTCTCCGAGATCCAACATCCATAAGTGTTTGAGGTTAGCAATCTCTAAGGGGATAGTTCCGGTTAAGAGATTACCGCCCAAGTCGAGGAAATTTAACCTAGACATGTTGGATAATGAACTCGGTATTGGACCTGTAAACTGGTTTCCGTGGATTGATAACAATTCTAAAAGGCTTAGCTCCCCGATGTTGGTCGGCAGAGGACCGGAGAGACGGTTATTATAGAGGGCAACGTACTTTAGAAGTGGTAATCGGAACAACACTTGAGGAAAAGATCCAGTGATGTTCTTGAGATTTCCCAACTCAATTGTTACCAAGTGCGGAAGCTTGGCTAGCAATGGCGAGATGGTGCCGGAGAGAAAGACTCTAGCATCATCATTTCGACCGATGATGATTCCATTGACACGATGGTTGTCACAAAGGACTCCATCCCACGAACAACAATCTATACCTTTCTTCCATGAACTGAGAAGACCCGTTGGGTCTTCGGTTATGCCCGATTTAAAAGCGAAAAGACCCGCCTCGTCGTCAGGATGACATGAATCAGCTTTGATGGGATTAAGACACACTAGAAAGATAACTCCGGAAAATATCAATAGATGAAAAGAACATAAAGAGTTCATTGTGTGGTGTTTTGTGGTGAGATAGTGAGAGATGCAATAAGAAATAAGGTTATTAATAGAAGACTTGATACCACCCCAAATCACTAACCAATACTATAAGTTAAAGTTAATGATCTTTGACCAATCTATTTGCATGTGGTCATTAATATGGTATCTATAGTTATATTATAGTTAAAATGAAATAATCAAACGTGACGAAAATTGAGTCGAATTATTTTTAAATGAAATCTAATAATACTACATTACTTTGATTTTTGTTTATCGGTAATAATAACATGGAGTGACTAAAAACACTCACGTTAACATGCAGATTAGTAATGATTGAACTATACAAAATGAAGAAAATAAAATGTGACCATCACACTCTCATAATGCGATTGAATCATATAAAGATATAAAAAAATGAAAATATGAAGCGTTTTGTATAATGAGCAATACGAAATGGACTTTTATAATCAAAAACTAAAAAATTGTGTTGAACTCTACACTTCTACAACCTTTAAATTTAAGATAAATCAAACTATTAACACAATAAAGCTATTATAAGTTTTTAAGTTCACATGTTATTATATCTTGAAAATTGCTTGTATCATCTCTTAAATTACAGCTACTTTGATCTTTTAATCAGACTTCATACTAAATAGATATGAACTAAAATTATATTGAACCTAAGTATTGTCAATCCATTTTTTTAAAAGATGAATTACAATACTCCATCTTGCATGTGGATATTACAAATTTTATTCATTCAAATTGTGAAAATATATATACTAAAGCAACTTGCATTACAAACATCTAATTTTTTCTAATCACAAATATTGAAAATCATATATGAACACAAGTGTGAGACTCCGTTTTATAGAGAATATTGGTGTATGAAAAAAATTTAAAAGAATTGATTTGGCTACTTATATCACAAAAGTGCACTTATCTTTTCGGTCATTTGTTATGAGAGAACTCTACAGTTAAGTGTACTGAGTAATACTAGAATGGATGACTTTCTGACAAGTGATTTCCGGAATCTTGCGAACGAGGACAAATTACAGAGTATGGTGATTTGCATGAATAATAAATTAATTCTTTAAAGTTTTATGAAATAACACTTCCGACGGTCAGACACGACAAACCCATAGAGAATGTTGAGTACATGGGAGGGCGACTAGAAATATTACAATCAAGTTATTTATTCAAAAGTGTTGCTCAAATAATTATATTATAGAGATTTTGGTATAAAAATTTGAATTAAGTTGGTGCACCATAAGGATTTTGTTAATGAGCAATAAGATTTGCAATAGTAAAAGAAAATGTATTAGTGATGATTTATTGAGACTTATCTTTAAAACATACACAGTTTGGAAAATATTTGTAGTTGTAGAAGATAAAATAGACGACTAAAGTCACTAATAAAAGAGTACATTTGAAAAGAAAGAGAGTTGTTGAAACATGATGAGAACAAATGGATCAATTAACCTTTGCAAGGAGGAAGCGGAGAGCCGCAGAGACAGTCGTTGTTCGCAAACACGCTTGCAGGAAACTTTGTAGGCGGAAGTTTTCCGCAAAGATGGTTTGAACTCAAGTTTAGTGTCTTCAATCCGGCTATGATGGTCGGCACTTCCCCGAATACTAAATTTCTTGATAGATCCAATATCTCAAGATCTGTAGGGATATTTAGCTTCTTCATATCGAATTTGAGTTTGTTCCCGGATGCTCGAAACTCATATAGTTCTGTGATTTCCTTGAATAACTTTGCCGGACTACCTGAGATGTCATTTTCGGAGAGATCGATGAAAGTCCTACATTGATAACGCCATGGCCTCCAATCGTCCAAACTCATTTTGATTCCACATTTTGCTAGCTTCAACGTGCACATTGCTTGGTCCGATGGGGAATTCCATCTCGGAATGGTTCCTAATTGAAATTGGTTGTACGATAGATCTAAACTAAAGAAAGTTGTATTCCTATGAAACACACGAAATGGATCAGTTAGAAAATTATGGGAGAGATTAAGATCCAAGAGTTTAGTTAACTTGGCAAAACTCTCGGGAACGGCTCCTGACAACCGACTCTTGGATAGATCCAATTTCTCGAGATTAGAGAGTCTCGATATAGAGCTTGGAATCGACCCCCAGAGATTATTGTTGTCTAGTCGAAGGTCCATGAGCGTTGGTGGAAGTTGCGGAATAATTCGAGAAAGTTTTCCGGAAAATCTGTTACGAGAGAGAATGAGTTGTAGGAGATACTTCATGGATTTGAATTCTTTTGGGATGGTTCCATAGAGACGATTTCCTTCGAGATTCAGATTCCACAAGTTTTTGAGGTTAGCAATCTCTACGGGGATAGTTCCAGTTAAGAGATTATCTCCCAAGTAGAGGACATTCAACCTAGACATGTTGGATACTGAACTCGGTATCGGACCTGTGAATTGGTTTCCTCCCATTACTAACAATTCCAAGTGCCTTAGCTCCCCGAGGTTGACTGGAAGAGGACCGGAGAGACGGTTATTAAAGATGCGAACGTACTTTAGAAGTGGTAATCGGGATAGGAATTGAGGAAAAGGTCCAGTGATGTTCTTGAGATTTGCCAACTCAATTGATTCCAAGTGTTGAAGCTTTGCTAGCGATGGCGAGATAGTGCCAGACAGAACGACTCCGGAATCATATATGTGACCGAGAGTGAGCGAAGTGACACGATCGTCGAAACAAATGATCCCTTCCCATGAGCAGCAATTTGTATCTTTCTTCCATGTGCTGAGAAGACCAGTAGGGTCTTCGGTTATACCCGATTTAAAAGCTAAAAGACCCGCCTCGTCGTCAGGATGACACGACGAGGCGGCTCCCGCGGGATTAAGACACATTAGAAGAAAGATAACGGCTGAAAATCTGAAGAGATGAAAGGAGGAACAAGAAGAGTTCATGGTTTGGTGTTTTTGTGTTGAGACTGTGACAGATGCAATAAGAAATAAAGCTATTTATAGAAAGATAGATACGAACTCGAAAACAATAACCAATAAGTCAAAGTTTACACAAATTGTGACCAATCTATTTGCATGTGGTCATTAATACGGTGTCTATATCTATGTTTTTATTTAAATGAAAGAATCAAACGTGACTAAAATTAAATCGGTGCTGTTTTTAAATAAATTTAATAATATATCGCAATATTATATAGTATATACTAAAAACTATCTTGTGAGAGTTTTCAATTTGACGTTTTTTTAATATTTGAGCTTTATAATTTATATTCTATAATATGCTTTCACCTGATCATCACATGTTAATGAAGTATTTTTATTCGTTATGCAAGATTTTCTATTTAATATTTGAGAAACACTAATAAAAAATTAGCGTGTTATTTAAAGAGTGCTATCAAAAATAAATCTATTTTGGATCTGTTAGTTTTGTTGGAGTTCGATTTTATGGATAGTTTTAGTTATTTTTTAAAATTTTAGACATTTTTGGTTATTTGAGATACTTTAGTTATTTTCGAAAATTACAGATATTTTTGGTCATTAAGTTACTTGAAATATTCATTTTGGTTCCGTTTTTTGTTTTTAAAAATAATAACAATTTGAGTATTTTACAAGCCCATTTCAGTTTCGATTTAGTTTTTTCGATTTTTTCGTTCGGGTTCTCGATTCCGGTTAATATGGTCACCCTTAGAAAAAAAATTGTGTGTTTTTCTTTGACAAATATGATCTTTAACTCCCATATTGTGTAACTCCCATACTGTGTAAGATTGCTCTTTGTTTTCCTCTTAATCTCTTAAAAGGTTAGCGTTATTGGCTCCGGTAAATATCAGAGTGAACTCCGAACCAAAGTAAACCGGCTTTATCTTACCAAGTAACCATATAATCACAACATTTGACCAAACCATACGAGTCACAAAACCAATATAGACCAAACCGAATTTCAATGGAAGAAACAAAAACCAAATAATAAAATTCTTCTACTTACAACTTTGGAAAAGTTCTGTTAGCTCATTAGGAATTCCCAAATAAATTTTAAAAAACACACATCAATGAAGAAAGTAAATAAATGGTCAGCATAAAGCCAAGAACACAAATCAATGAGATTTTAAAACAATGGATACGAAGAATTGGGATCTATTCTCTCACTCACTCTCTCTCTACAAACATTTTGAATACATTTCTACTTCTCCAAATCAAGCATGGAGAAATAACACAAAACCAAGGCTACTTCTCACAGCACACCGGACGGAATAAGGTAGAAGAAACCGAGAAAAACTAGCGAAATTTCTTACCGGGTTTTAAGATTTCTCACTGAGCTTTTTTGTTTGGTCTTTTTCCTTCCATAGCGTCTTTCTTTTTCTTGCATGTTGTGCATAGAAACGGACCTTCCCATCGTTTAGATGCCGAGGAGATGATAGAACCCCCGTTGCTCGATAAAGTTTCAGCCAGAGATTCATCTGTTTGGCACACAGCACATTTTAACAGCCCTGCTTCTGTATTTGAGGGAAGATCTTTCCCCAATCTGCATTTCCAAACACCAAAGATGGCTAATCAGATTCGGAAGTTCTTCTCAACGGTTTGGGTGGACAATTAAAAACGGATAAGAGTTTGGCAATATCAATTCCTGGCTAGAAGATGATTACCTATCTGCAAGCACAGCAGAACCTTCTTCAAACAATTCTTCTACAACTCCAACGGAAGAAAGCTTGTTCCCGTTTTTGTTGTTGGTATCCATATGGTTCTTCCTGAGAAGAAATGAGGCGAATGCATTCTGCTTCTTTGTGGGCGTACGAGCCAAGGCAAGGTGATCAGATGGAACTACGTCAACAACTAGACAAGTGGTATCATCCTTTAACCCTTTTGTTCGCAAAGCTTCCTGGAAAAACATATGGTTCAGAAAATAAGTGGATTCTACATCGGAGGAAGTACACAATTAAGCAACGGGTTTGTTAATCAACCTTAACAACAACTTTAGCAGCAAGCTCGGCAGATAAACCACGGCAAGCTTTGGCAGCCATATCAGAGGACAGTATATCCCATATACCATCAGAAGCTATAATGAGTCTCCCTCCAACATTTGAAAGCTGAGTGTACACATAAAAAACATTTTGTTCAGTATCTAATTTAAGCATTGATGAAAAATGCACCATGGGGAAGGGGATTGGGACTTACTTTCACTTGCTTAACGTGCGGTATTGGGACGATAAATTCTCCCACATCGGTATCACCAATGGACCTCGAAAGACATAAACCACCAGGCCAGCATCGAAGTGGGCCAACCTATTGCGCAATCAGAACGAAAAGCACATCAAGATCATGAAAAATCCAAGACATATCACACAATACAAACCCACTGCAGCGAAAATACCATAAAGCAGTAACTAAAATTTATAGGACATGATCGTACCTCGTTGCCACCAAAAATATTGAGCCTTCCGACCTCACCTCCACTGGCAGTTATGCGTTCTCTCTCCTCAACATTCTCTTCCAGCCTGTGATCAACGGTCAGCAGAGATACCACTCCACCTTTGGTGTCTAATATGCAGCGTGAGTCACCAACAGATGCAACAGTGACAGTCCAACCATCAATTATAACAAATGTCACCGTTGTTCCAGAAGTTTCCCCTGTGAGCACAACAGATCTTAACGGTTAGAGCATGCTTGAACAAAAAAGAATATGAAAGGAAAGGCCTTTATACAATGAGATAGACCTTTCTGCTGAAATTCAATGTCAGTTTTCACAAAGCCAGCAACTAGAGCTCTCGGAAGAGCTTGAAGCCACTCTTCCCTAGTTGCGCCTCGAGGAATTGCACTCACCACATTATCCAGAAGATGTTCCTTAGTATATATGGCAGCCGAATTACCATTGTGTCCATCAAATATCTAAAGACAAAACCAAAAAAACGGCGTTGGAGTTTGAAAACGCTATAAACTCGAATGCTAATCGCAACAGAAATCAATTACCCCAAAAACTGAAAAAGCCGATGACGGATCACCAAGTATCCTCTCACAATCAGTTTTGATCAAAAAGTAGTCCTCTCCTTTCTTAGCAAGAGCAGCTTGACCATACTTAACCAAAGGCTTCTCAACTTTCTCACTCCTCAGCTCTCTACCGATCAAGGTTGCAAGAGGAACAAGCGAATGTTTCGTCCTTGGTGCTATAGACAGGCTCATTTTTTAGTCTAAGCCTTCAACATTGGCTAGCCAAAATCTTGTAAACACATACAAAAATCTTTAGTTGATGCTCACTGAGTCCAATTCAAAATTTCAAATAAGAACAAATTAAAGGAGACAAAATCAAAATGGTAACCCAAATTACTATAGCAAAAAATCTGATTCTAATCCAAAAAACTATGAACTGATATCTACAGAATTGCTCCTAGATAAACTCATTTCGATGAATTGAACTGAAGAACAAGAGAATCTAGAGGAAGAAAAACCCTAATCTACGAAATTCTACAAACTCAAGCATTTGGATTTGGCTTATCTATTGAGATGCAGAAGAACTTAGTAAAAGTAGAATCGAGAAACGAATCAGCAACAATACGCTATAAGAACACTATCGACACTTCTTCATCAATTCAGAACTCACCAAAAAAGGAAATCTCGAGTAAAACATACAGAGTTAGATCTAAGCAGAAACGATGATTCAGAGATAATGCCAAAGTTCCTTCGCCGGAGAATTTTTCAGGCTAATCGAACGGAGAAAAAGTAGTCGGAAACCGCGTGAAGAAAAGGAGTTTATAGAAGCAGAGACGAAAGTTGCAGAGAGTTTTTGTGGATTTTTCTCAGATTGGGAAGAGAGGAAAAAAAAAAGCGACGCGGGTGTTAAAAAAAAAAAGAGAGATAAAACTTTTTATTAAGAAGAAAATGATGAATATATTTGAAATGACGAAATTACCCTTAAAAAGTTCCATTTCTAGGTGAATTTTTTTAAAAAAAAAAATCAAAGGGCAAAATCCATATATTGCTTTTTGTTTTTTTTGTCTGCAATCCAACGGACCGATCCGGCAACCCTTTAAACGTCACGTATAGAGAACCACATCACAATAGACCGATCCGGTAGCTTTTAAACTCTACACGGGACAAACTCTCCTAAACAAGAAACCACAACCCCAGACTTGTTGAAGAGACACGTTGTCATTAAGCTAAACGTCCTCCATATATTGCTTTTTTGTTTTAAAGTAGATTTTTACCTAAACACAAAACATTGTCATTAAGCTAAACGTCCTCCATATATTGCTTTTTTGTTTTAAAGTAGATTTTTACCTAAACACAAAACATTATTGAAATGGAACATACACATTTTTAAATATTTGTTTGACTAATTTACCTGGAGCAGTTTTATATCACAATCCATCTAGATAGTACCTAGATCAACTTGTCAAAACTTTTGAAGTTTTTTTAAAGGATTTTCATTCATATTCCATAGCATGTATATATAAAGAGAAAAATATTGTATATAGAAATATTAGTTTTAAATTTTTTATAAGATATTACAATTCTTTCATAGTTAAACAATAGAAGTTTATGGTAGAGGACTAAGCGACTTGTTTAAAAAGTCGTTCACCTCTCTTGTTTATGTCTTTTTTTTCTGGTTTGGTCAACCACGTTTACAGTGCATAAACGATTGGTTCGAATTAAAATTGACGGCTTTTTGCAAAATACGATTTGCACTATACCAGGTTTGGTAACCTCATAATCCTTCGGAATTTGGTGTTATCGTATACTCTCTATGTTTCGCTAAAAGTGTCATTATGACATTTTTCACACATATTAAAAAAAGTCTTACATACTCTTCATTAATACTTTAAAAATAGTTATCTCTCCAACTAATATATTAAAACAACGAGGTTAAAACCAGAATTTTGCTTATAAATTTGCATCGAAAATGTAAAACGACACTCTTGAAACAAAATTAAAACTTCAAAACGGCACTTTTTGAGAAACGGAAGGAATAGAATACAAATCTTTTTTAGCATTTAGTATTACTTTAAATAAATCATCATTTACTAGAATAAAAAAATCCAAAAGAAAGCGAATCAGTGTACAAATATATCAAAAATCCATTAGAAAAAAAAAAAAGAAAAGAACAAGAAAACCCCATAGAACGAATTGGAATATTCATTCTAGTAAAATGCCACACAAATCAAACAAAACAAACACATATTGAAAACATATATAAACCTATGATGGTTTTATACGTATTCTATACTCTTCGTATACGGCGTATGTGTATGTATATAAATGAATGAATCCGCCAAGAGAGAAATACAAACAAACAAACAAAAACGACCAAGAAAACAAATTTGGATTGTTTGTATTGTTATTACTTTTCACAAAATGTGTTTTACTACTTGAGATTTTGTGATCTCTTCTTGACAACAACTCCTGTAGTGTTGTTGTTATGCCTTGAAGATGTTTGTCCTGGTGAGTTCATCATATTAGCTCCAAGTGATAATCTCCTCGACGGCGAAGGAATTAGCGAAGGTATCATACTCCTACGATCATCATCATCATCATCATCAGCATTTAGCAGAAAGCGTATTAGCGAGATGGAAACAATCGAATCAAAATACTCACTTGGTCTCAGAGAGTCTAGTGGTTTTAGTTAGATTCTTCTTTAGTTTAGTTGAAGAACCCAAAGAGGTATTAGATGAGGCTGCTGCTCTAGGAACATTCACTTGAACATTCAATTGCCACATCAGGTTTGTCTCCGAGCAATCACTTGTCGCGGTTTCATCTGATTCGTTTGCTTCTTCTTCGTATTGAATCTTCCTTACCTCGTATCCTTTCTCTACACTGCACTTATTGTTGTCCACGGCTCGAGGTGGTTCACGTTTTAAGCTTGAGAACCGCTTCTCTAGCTGTGTCTTTGTTCTGTTTTCGAGTTTGTTATTCCGTGTGATTTCGTCCTCGTGTTTATCAATCCATTCGCTACCTGACGTAAACTCTGTTTCCTCCTCTTTTCCATCTATCGACGGGCTTTTCCATGACGGTGAACGTACTAGTCCTTGTATGTCAAGGCTTGATGCAGAGTCGCTTTGACCCTGCAAGCAATTTTCACTGCACACTATGAAGCAAACAAAAGAACAAGTTTCCGCTGAGTTAAATTTGTGTGATTTTCTTGCTTTCTTTACCTCAATACTGTTGGCATCGTCGATCTGTACTGGCTTAGATTTGGCTTGAAACTGTCTTGTGTTTGCGGATTTAGAGAATGAGGAAGAAAGGCCAAGTGACTTTTTTCGGAGGAGTTTTTCAGGTGTAAGGGGTCTTGGGAGCTGTGTTTGATCTGCCTCACACTCCTTTCTCGCTAGCGCGAGTTTCAAACTACAAATCTGAAAGCAAACAACAAAGATAACTGATTTGAATTATATGCTTTGAGAGAAAACATATCACTTTCTGTTGTTTCACTCAGAAAAATGAAGAGTTTTAACAATGAGAAAATGACCTGCTCTTTGAGTTCCTTAACCTCAGAAGAGTCTTTGTTGACACGAGCAGCACCGAGTTCAACAGTGGCTACCCTCTCTGCAAATTTCAAAGTGCTAAGTGTTTCTCCCAGAGTTTCTAATTCAGGGCTAATGTGAATAAACATGAGCGTTTTCGCTTGTCCTCCTGCACATACAAATCCATTCTTGTAAGACAAATAGGAACCGCTTTAGCAAATGCAGCGACTAGGTTCGGATTGGACTAGTGTTGTTGGTTACCTAAAGCATCCTGGAGAAGTTGGGTGAGTTTGCTGTTGCGATAAGGGACGTGGTTGTTTTTCTGAGCGAGAGACGCAATCACATCTCCAAGAGCAGAGAGAGACTTGTTGATGTGTTGTGCCTCTTTCAATCTATCACCAGTGACCTCAGACTTGTCGACCCTTTCACTTCCAGCAAGATCAACCAAATGCATTGAACCCCTTAGAGTCACCCCTGATGTCAAATCTTTTCCTTGGACGTGTACCGTGAGACAACTGCATGTGTAAAGTATAAAACATGTAATAGATTAGCTACTACTATAAGCTTTCTGTTTAGTAACCAAATTTCTTCAACAAAGTATGTTTAAGAGAAAGTGAGTTTAGAAAGTTTCAGTTTTGGGAAAATGAAAACCTGTGAGATCGACTGCTTCGGTCATTCATGGCTGTGGAACTAACCGCCCGGTTCTTTTGACCAAGATTCATCAAGTAAATGACATCCGAAGTTGTGGAGACTGGAACCAGTGTCGCCTCTGGCACGTTGATTCCATCCTGTGTACTGTTTCGAATCTCTAATGTGTTCACATGTCAAGGAAAGTAGACACAATGATCATGAAAGAAAGCATCAGGGATTTCTAAAGAAACAAAAACAGGGGAAATCTACAAGGTTGTAGACCACACAAGTCTTAGAAAAGGATATCGGCTGGTTTGGCCGTTAGTGGCAAGGAGATCTCGGACTTGCTCATTATAAATTTCAAGCATCTGAACTGAAATTTTATACGAAAACGTTTCTTTTCTCTCGCTTGACAGATGAAATAGATCACTTAGTGCTCTGTAGTTTACTCCTAAGCTCTCTTCTGTCAGCTCATTAGGTCCCATCTGATTATTTGTCATAGCAAAATTACAAATATGAATTACATTGTTATGCGACTGTGAGATTCCGTTGAAAACATAAACTTAGTTCTAAGAGAATTACCATGGTGAAGGTTTTCCCAGATCCTGTTTGGCCGTAAGCAAATATGCAAACATTATAACCATCAAGAACAGACCGGATCAGAGGTTGAGTGTCTGCAAACACCGCCTCTACAAAGTGGAAGTTGTAAAACGTTAGCTTTCTATGAGAGCCAACACATGTTTCTAAAATCCGTAAGTGTTCAAGTTAAGAGCATCTTTGATAAGGTGGCATCATTTCTCGATGAATTAACATGAACAATTTGGATGAAATTTTCTCCTAACTTCAATGTTGTTACCGAGTCTCGATATTCAGGAATGAAAAGAAAGGTGAGAAAATTACCTTGAGATGCTGAAGGACCAAACACTTTGTTGAAGGTGAATGATTTTCGACCTTCCTTTCCGTATTTTAAAGGTGTTGCAATTGATATTGTGGACTCCTCTATGTGATCCACTGTAGTTAAGACACTAGTTTGCCCAGGCAAGAATGGTCGCACTCGACAATAGACCCTTATGTTCCCTGTTTTACATTCTTAAAACTTAATATTCCAAATCCTAGTAACTGAATCAAACTAGTCAAGAACAGGATTTTCATAAATTTAGCTCTTCAAAAACCTTCAGAATTTGAACTGTAGTCATCTCAATACAATTTGTTTGGGGTAGTTGAGAATATGATTTCCTTCCATATCCACTTCACAGTTAGTTTTGACTATCAGATATTTTACCTTTGAGGTCTTGGACTTGATTGTAAAGTTTCCGGTTTTCTTCAAGAACTCTTTGGTATCCTGTAGCTGCATAAGCAAGTCCATGCAAATGCTCGCCTAACCCAAGAAGAACGATAATACAGTTAAGTTCCTTAAGTAGCAGTTGTGAGAATACAACTGATCTGACTAGAACTGTTATACAGTGATTGCAATCACAACCGAACTAAATGGATACTATCTCTAGTACCGCGAGATTTTTCTATCAGTAAGTCCAATTGTTACAGTGTAAATTCTCACCTAAGCTTGCAAACTCTTGCTGATATTTCATTTGCAAGAGACTGAGACCTGCTTTTATTGCCTTCAGATCATGTTTCAGCTCCTGCGAAAACATATATATTCCACCTTAATAATCACCGACTACAATCTTAAGAGAACCAAGATGGTACACATATCTATCTACATCCAGCTGAATTCTACCTCAGTATGAGCTTGCTGTCTGTCGATTATAATTTGTTGCTTCTTGGTCTTCTCTTTTGAAACACTATAGAACTCACACTCTTTGCTTTTCAATTCTTCGACGTTATCATCGTGTGAAGCTTCCATGTTGTTTCTCACAATCTCTGTCACATTTTCTTCTCCATACTGAAAAATCATTTAATCAATAAACCAGTTCGACATATGATGGCACTGATAGATTCACAAAGATTACTATGCCTAGATAAATAACAAGACGGTTATGGTCAACGTACCGAAGCATCACTTAACCTCTCATCGTTGCCTGAAATAGTTCTCCCAAGATCGCCAGAGTCAAACTTATCTTTGTTACCCACGCCCATCTGAAGCTCCAAAATTATATTCAAGATGAATGTAAAGAAGGTGTGAGAGAAACCTGTTCATAATACAGCTAGATAGCTAAAATTGCTTACCAATTCGTTCTGTGTGGCCAATCTGCGTTCATATTCAACCATGACACTTTTTAGCATATCTTCCACAATCTGTAAATAAGCGTTCATCATTTGGTAAGTTTGCAGTTGATAATGTTAAAGAATTGCAAGAATGTTGTTCATGCTTACACCAGGAATTTCTTCTTGGTTCTTATCAGAGAAAGCAGCACGGACAATGGCATCTATTGAATTGGCGGTTGCCTGAAAACACTTTAGTGTAAGTAGAGATTTTAACTTTAAATGATTTACGGATTAGATTTGGAATTGGTATAGCTCACTAACTCCATGTTTGGTAGTAGAATCAGGTTGGTCCAAAGATTGTTCACTAGATGGAGTATTAGAAAGGCTACTTGTGACCGCATCTGCATTTGCTTCCGAGTCTTTAAGTTTGCATTGTTTTGCCATCCCAAACGTTGTTGGTTTCGAGTTCACAATGTATCTCCAGGGACCGCTTCCACCACTCTGTTTCCACTCACGATACGACTTGAGGGCCAATAAACATTCCACAATTCTTGCGGATTTACCTCCCTGACAACACACCAAGCACAAAAAAGAAAGTGTGTCAGTGTCAAGCAATTCCCACACTATGAAAACGTTATTCTAATTGCTAAAAATGATAGTTGTAATGCTAGAAATGAAAAAGAAAAAGAAATAGTTTTTCATCTGTAGCTCATATCATTTCTTTCCCAACATTGATGGCCACCATGACCCCACACAACTCGTGCTTCAGTGTGTCTTCAATTTATTGTACCAAATGAGATAAAAGTGACTGTTTTAGATTCATCTAGGTAGCCCCTCCAGCAAGGTAGGTCAATGTGCCTTGTATAACTATGATGAAAATGGTTTCGAACATAATCTATGATAACATCAAGCCTACTTTTGTTGCAATACCACTACTAGGCATCATCTTTCAAACTAGTTACCATAATTCCAGGTTGTAATATTCATCTATTAATCCCAGTTCGTCAGATAAAATAGTCTTGTGTTCTTCATAAACGGTACATAGCTTCTTGATTATAGATTGAGATTTGTTCTGTTACCTTCTCAAAATCGGAGACTTCAAAAGTTGGAATACCCATTTCCTCCACAACCACAAGAAAGTTTCGAAGGTTCTCAAAGTACTGAAATGCAGATAGAGCCGCACCGTCTTGACTAACAAGAGGGTCATTTGGAGCTTCAACGACCTGTAAATTTCGCATCAACAGAATCAAAAACCGAGATAGCCAAGAGTCCTAGTTAAAATGGTCCCAATAACAAAAAAAAAAACTGTTATTAAAGTATTCATTTCTGAAACTCTTATAATTATTAAACAAAATGGTACTAATCATGCTTGCACAACTTTATCCAAGCAGGCCTAAAGGTCTCAAAAGTCTTTGAAGAAAAAGTTAAGCATATGCAAAAAGAAAGAAGAAGAGTGTAATTGATAGGTGTGAGACATACTTTTGGAACAGCACCAGGTTTAACTTTGTTGAGTACATTACAAAGCAAAATCCCACTCCTTAATGCAATTCTGAAATCATCCTCTGAAGGATCTGCTGGCAAATCTCTTCCTCCAACTACACCAAGTGTGTTTCTTACCCATCTTGCTGCTTCATACCTTCTCAAGTCTGAAGGATCTGTTGGCAAATCTCTTCCTCCATCTACAACATTTCTCATAAACAAATGTCCATCAATTGAATATATACTATAGATCACCAAACAACATCAAGACAATAAGAAAATCATCTAAAGCTCATAACAGTCTCATCCTTCTCATTTTTAAGAAATCTTATGATTGAGAATGGCAGAAACTAAGATCACACATACAAACAAACAAAATCAATGGTCAAACATGAAGTTTCAGGGACTAATTGTAAAACAGAGAAATAAGATTTTGATCATCCTAAGTTTCTATAACCCCATCACCTATTCTCTAATTTCAATCATCATCCATTAAAAACCCTAATTTCACAAATCCCCAGTCTGAAAAAGGAAACAACAGAGAGAGATTTGACGAACGTACAAGTTTCATCGGCTTTTCTCGAACTCGAATCAACACCAACGCTAACAACAACGTTTCGTTGTTTAAGAAAATCCTCCAAAATCGATACCAAACAGAGTCGCGAATCTTGTTGTTCCATCGCCATTGATAAACAAAAAACACACAAGAAAACGATCAAATGCTCTTTTTACCTTGATCACCACGAAAGAGAATCGAAGAAACAAAATCCAAAATCTCCCAAAATCGCGACTCGAGAAAATCTCACAACCTCAAAAAAATCTAAATCTCACAAACAAAATCGAAGAAAAGAAAAAATCAATCGCTTCGTTGTGTAGATTACAAGGAGATTATTCACTTCAACATTTTCTTCAGAAAATTTTCAGAAGGAAGAGAGGGAAAAAAAAAATCGTTGACCTCTCTCTTTCTCTCTCGTTTCCTTCTGTGAAAATTTCAAAAATGATCGAAGAAGAAGAAGAAGAAGAAGAAGAACGACGCATGAACTAAAGAAGCCTCCGAGTCTTCTGGGTTTCTATTTATTGTTATAAACTAATTTTTTTGAAAATTTTATTTTATTGTTTATGACTTCTTTTATTTTTTTTGTTGGCAAACCGGACCACAGCGAGCCGTCCCGGTGGCCCTACCCTAATATCGGAAATTTATCCTTTACATACGAGAGGTCTGGATGACAACGAACCGATCCGGTAGCCCATAACCCCTCACATGGGGTCTACACGTACATCGCGCGACCGGGATTCGAACCCACGAACGCCGGATTTGACTTCTTTTACTTTAATTATATGTACAAACTTATGGGTGGTGAAAAAAAAATGGTTAATTAGTTTATGTATTTAAATTCCGTATATTTAGTTACAACCATCAAGTAGTCCCCTCCATTTAAAATTTTAAAACTTAGTTTCTATAACCATTTATATTACTATTAGTTTGATTTTTCTTTAATTGAATTAGTTACCATTAAATATTTTTACGTAAATGATATCAATTATGTAAAAATTTGAAAATTTTAAATATATGTGTTTTGAGTATAAACGTCGGTTAAAATGAAACGAATGTAGTATAATGTTAATTTTTTTCCTCTAAATGATTTTATTACCAACCCAAACGGGAATTACACGCAGATTGAAATACAAGAAGCCAGCAAAGGACACAGCCTTTCCGGAGCCAAGAGCCAGCGAGCTAAAACTTACACTTCCGGAGCCAAAACCAATTTACATAAAGTCGAATACACAAATACTAACAAGAAGGCTTAAAACTAAAGGTTTTTGAACTCAAATGCGACAGTCTATAAGATGCAAAATCTCAAAGCAGCGAAAACTACCAGAGCGAAAGCAGATAATGAGATGAGCAATAGTAGCCGAATTATTGAGATGTTAATATAAAATAAGAATTTTCTGCCAAAAAAAAAAAAATCATTTGTTGTAATTCTTTTGCAGTTTTACCCTCTATATACTGAAACTGCATATCAACTCACTGAATGTAATCAAATAAACTCAATTTCATATTGAAATTTTGAATCCAATTGATAATTACAAAACAAAAATTAAGAAATTTAATAAAGAAATAAGGGTTATATTGTTGGCTAAATTTCATTTAGTAAGTTAATCTGTATGTGAATAGTAAAATTACAAAAAAAAGTTACAATTCAAGATTTTTTTTGCGGAAAACTCAAAAAAAAAAATGAAATGGTATTCTTTAAACTCCAAGTAATGTACTATCAAAATTTGTAGCTATTAAAAACTCATAATTAATCTAAGGGTATACTAATGATCAACATAAATAGTTGTAGCTACTTTGAATAACTATTTTCTCTTTTTTTGTTAAAAATAACTATTTTCTCTTTTTTTGTTGAAAATAACTATTTTCTCTTGCGTATAGAAGAGCTTTTTAAGACAATAAACATGATATCATGATTAGATAGTTAAACCTTAAATGAATAAAGGTTAGCATTAAATTTTTATATGCTTTTTTCAAAGAACTAAGATATAATATGGTCAACAATAAATAAGATTTTAGAAATATAAACGAAAAGTAAATGTTTTGCTGATGATTATTGTAGCCACATCTTTTGAATACGACCCTTTTAATTATAATTTTTATTGATGCTTTATAGTTTATTTATATATTTATATATTAAAAGTTCTAATAAACTCTCTTTTTAAATTGTCAATAGTATATTCTAATTTTCTCTTTATGATATAGCTATCGAACATGATACCAACAACTCATTCAGAAAATGAGTGACCAAATAATTTTTTAATTGTTTGAGTATCAAAGTGATTAATACAAATATAAACATAGAATATGGATGAAAAAATACACGTATTATCACGAAGTTAATGTTGCTATCGTATAAATTTGGTAAACATAATTAGTTATAGTTATAGATTAAATTAGAAACCAGTCGTCTCATCTGAATTAAAATACACGTATGCATCTAGATGGATCATATGAATGATGTTTGTTTCTATTTTTGTCCGTTTGTTAGAGGTGGGAGATGCGACGTGACTAATGTGAATGACGATGCGGTGCACGGGTCGAAGAATCTCGTTAGTAATAAAGCGTTTATCGACGGGTCGTTGAAATTGTTCTCTTTTATTTCTTGAGTTCAAATATATAATCAGTTTACAAAGGAATACGAAATTTGTTTCTCTCTCTAGGCTGGTTTCCCTCACTTTCAAAATGATCTCCCCCTTATGCTAAGTGAAAGCTTTCTATTTATAGAGCAACGATACTCTTGATTCTTCCTTCGTGATGTCACTTTCTTGTCACGGGGTCAAACCTCGACGTGGTCCGGATCGGCGAGATTCGCACCGCATGTCAGTTCTACTTCGTCCGTATTGTCGGTTGTCAAGCAACCCATCCTTTTGTCGAGGCTCCCGGCGGATCTTTGGATTTTTATCGGCGTGTGTCAGGAGGTGACCTCATATGTCCATGCCTCTGATTCGCGTGTTGCTCCTATGTCCTGCATCGTTGTCCGTACCTCATTAAATGCGGACCGTAGGATGACGTCGCCGATTTGTCGAGAGGCGTTTCGATTACTGGGCCGTCGTTAACGGGCCTCGTGGACAGGCCCAACTCACGTCGAGATATCAAAGTAGCTACTGATCATTCCAACTTATGGCCCAAATCTTTCAAAGCAGGTCCAACAACATGGGGAGTGTCGAGTCCATCTCCAACATCGTTCATTTGAATAATTCATTTGGATGCATTCTTCACTTCGTGGGTTTTGACGATCAAAAAAAACAAAATACAAAGAAATATGAGTAATTTTATTTTTTTAAGGAATATTTTAGAATTTTTATGTTTTTGAATTGGATTCAATTCAGATCATCCATATATATATTTAAAAAATTTTAGTTGAGTTTAACATAATCATTCAAATGATTTATTTGGATGATCCATACGGATGATGGGTTTTTATGAACTAAAAGAATAACAAAACAAATTTTTATCTACATAGATCATCTGAACGAGAAAACGAACATGACTATGATAATTTGGTGTGCATTATATTATATATATTATTATATAATAATAGCCGTCGCGGTGGCGGCCGTTATGTAGGAAGCAACGGTGACGCAAACACCGTGGTCTCATTGATTACTTCTGGTCTTCGTAAAACTATTTGATTCTTATATGTTGAAACAGTAATAATATGTTGATATCCTTTTCTCATATAAGACTTTGATTTAGTCTCCAATGATAAAGTTTGTTTTATCGTAGTTACTATAATGTATTAAGTTTTTGTTATTGACTTATTGTGTATCTAATAATACTAATTGCATTGCAATAACAATTCTCATAACAACAATGGAGATCAACAAGAAATGAAAAACTAGGCATATACGTTGTTTATGGAGTAATGATGGTATATCTTCTTTTCATGCGGAATTTGAAGCATTGATATAGATCATAGAATGCTTAATAACGGCTTTTCAAGTGGATATATCTTTTGCAACGGATAGTATGCAATTGGTCTCAGTGGTGAACAATCCGGAGAAATGGTCAGCTTTTGTTTCGGAACTTAAAGACTTTTTCTCGTTTAAGAGCTTTTTCATGTTTTCAATATTTTTTATGTTTCGAGAAGTTTGAATTTGACTGCTGATGATTTTGCCAAAAAGCAAGATTCGAAAACACCTTATTTTCCCATGTAAGCATCACGACTATACCACACTCCAAGCGAGGAGTATTTTACCAAAACCTTAAGAAATGGAATTTTGATGTCAAAAAAAAAGTGAAGTAATTATGGTTTGTTAAAAAAGTTCAAAAAAATTGATTTGGTTATCTATGTTATAAAAATGTGTTTATATTTTCAGTCACTAGTCATGAAAAAACTCTACTGTTAAGTCTCTATAAAATAATTTTCATTGTCATGCGAGTGAAGATAAAATACAGAGAATGATCGCGTTATTTATGATGCGCATGGATAGTATATTAACATTTTAAGTCTCCCGAAATAACATTTCCGGGCATGATCGATTCATAAATCTAGAAAGAGACGTCGGAAACACACGAGAAGAACAATCGGAAATGTTAAAAGAATGTTGTAGGACACTCCGATTCTTGCAACTTTGGTTATATGATCAGGACGTTGAAAGCACGAACCAAATAATTTCATGGTCTTCAGCAAAAATAAATTGGTGACCATTTGATTAAATGAACTGTTTAACGAAATATATTTTTTAAATGAAAATGATGCAAAATAATTCGACTTTTGACGTAGTCTTTAGTAGCCAGACGACGACTTTAGTTTTGTTCCATGTCCAGGCTAAAATCATGTAAATACTATACGTAGGAAAAGAAAATAAAAAGAAAAATCTTAGTTTTAGTATTTTACATATACTTTGATGAATTTAGATTCTTTTTTGTCATCTCATTGTTACAAGAACTCACGTTAAATAATCTTATTCTTACAATAAGCGAATCTAATCTACTACGGTGGTTAGAAATCTATGATAGATTCTATAAATGATATTTATATTCTTTTATTTTTTGTCTAAATTTATTTGTTTCGGTGATGATTTTTGAACTTTTGGATATTGTCGGCTCTTTATGGAGCGATAATTTTGTCGTTTATTTGTGATTTCTTGTGAAGCGATTGTCTTTGTCGCTTATTGGAGTAAGGTGTTTCGATACTCTCGATTTGCTCAATCTTCCATGCTGCGATGGTGAAGAAATCGGTTTGGTGACTTGTTTTTTATTTTATCTTTTTCGTTCAACAAGCGAGTTGCCTTTGTCTATCGTACATCAGGATTGATCTTTTCGAGACGAATCTCCAAGACTGAGTTCTTTTCATGCCGCCATTGTGGATAAAAGAAAAGCCAAACAGAGGATCTGAGCTCATGATTTATCTGTTTGTCCCCTAATTTTCGGATCTTTGGTTAGTTGTTTCCAATAAATATTCTTTTTACGTTTAATGAGAAAACAACTTGCAAGTTAATGAGAAGACATTATTTCCGGAAATTGTCTAGCGCTCTCTCGACGAGTTTCCATCGCATAGACGATGTAAAATTAACTTTTAGAAGGGTAGACTTTAATATGTCATCGAAATACCATCCAAGAGTAGGATATGTTCGACGATTAATTCATATGCTTAAGTGTTTATTCTCTTCTGTTTGTAATTTGCTGAAAAATTGCTTTCATTAATAAATAGACCAGTTTCGATGTTAAAGAAAAAGACAAAATATACTCAATGTTCTAAAACTCGTTAGACGCGAATAGTTTGGGTCTAACGTCTAATCTTGCTAGGACCTAACGTCTAATCGAAGACTAAAACGATGATTAATCCATAAACTAACATTTTGGATAATTTCAATATTTAAAAAAAAATAAATTTTATAAATACATAAGAAATTTATATCACTGATTTAAAAATATTTTTGACTTGCTTCTAGATTCAAACTAACCAAATTATATAATTTTAGTGATTACAATATATCTTTTGTTTCATTTAGTTGTTAATTTTAAATGAGCGTTAAATCCAATAAGTTAAATAGTGATAATATTTGAAAAATTAGAATCATCGCCTACCGGATATGCGGGAGAGTAATCGACCTCGATGGAGATTTTTAGAGATATACCAAGTCATTAAGAAAAACTACAATATTAACATATTCAATTTGACGTTAATTTTTTTTTTTCCAAACCGAAAAGTTATTAACAACAATTTAAATGTTTTATAACAAAAAAAAAACAATTTAAATGTTCGTTAGACTTAACCGTTAGCAAACCGAAATTGGCGCAAAGGCTTTTACTTTGCCTTCATTCAAAACGACTACTTGAGACGGAACTAAAGTGAGAGCAAATGTATCAATGGAGATCGAGCGAAAGCTGCTTCGTCTTCTCCACGGCCAAAATACTCGAACCCGTTTACCCGAAATCCACGCCCATCTCCTCCGTCACTTTCTTCACGGTTCTAATCTTCTTCTCGCTCACTTCATCTCCATCTGTGGATCTCTCCGATACTCCGATTACGCTTCCCGCGTCTTCTCTCAAATCCAAAACCCTAACATTCTCGTCTTCAACGCCATGATTAAATGTTATTCCCTCGTTGGTCCGCCTCTAAAGTCTCTGTCTTTCTTCTCTTCTATGAAGGCCCGTGGAATTTGGGCTGACGAGTATACTTACGCGCCTTTGCTGAAATCGTGTTCGTGTCTTTGTGATTTTCGGTTTGGGGAATGCGTTCACGGTGAGGTTATTAGAAGTGGGTTTCATCGGTTTGGGTCGTTACGGATTGGTGTGGTGGAGTTGTATGCGTCGGGTGGGAGAATGGGTGATGCACAGAAGGTGTTCGACGAAATGCCTGAACGAAACGTGGTAGTCTGGAACTTAATGATTCGTGGGTTTTGCGATTCCGGGGACGTTGAGAGAGGTCTTAGTTTGTTCCGGAAGATGAGTGAGAGGAGCGTTGTGACGTGGAATTCGATGATTTCGAGCTTGTCTAAATGTGGCAGAGACCGTGAAGCTTTGGAGCTTTTCTGCGAAATGATTGATCAAGGTTTCGATCCAGACGAGGCGACAGTGGTCACTGTCTTGCCAATCTCTGCATCTCTTGGAGTTTTGGATACCGGAAAATGGATTCATTCTACTGCAGAATCCAAGGGTTTGGTTAACGATTTTGTCACCGTGGGAAACGCTTTGGTTGATTTCTACTGTAAAAGCGGTGACTTGGAGACAGCCACGTCGATATTCAGGCGAATGCAGCGGAAAAACGTTGTTTCTTGGAACACAATGATATCGGGATCTGCACTGAACGGAAAGGGAGAGTTAGGGATAGAGTTGTTCGATTCTATGATCGAGGAAGGAAATGTAGCTCCAAATGAAGCGACATTCGTAGGGGTTTTGGCTTGTTGCTCTCACACAGGTCAAGTCGAGAAAGGAGAAGAATTGTTTGGTTTGATGATGGAAAAGTTCAATCTCGAACCGAGGGAGGAGCATTACGGTACTATGGTTGATCTGATGAGTAGAAGCGGGCGTATCAAAGAAGCGTTTGAGTTTCTGAAAAGTATGCCGGTGAGTGCTAATGCAGCAATGTGGGGATCGTTGCTCAGCGCGTGTCGCAGCCACGGAGATTTAAAGCTAGCAGAGATTGCTGCCATGGAGTTAGTGAAGATTGATCCAGAGAATACAGGAAACTATGTGTTGTTATCTAATTTGTATGCAGAAGAAGGGAGATGGGCAGATGTAGAGAAGGTAAGAACATCGATGAAGAAGAGATCGCTGCGAAAATCTACCGGCCAAAGCACCATTTGCGACGTATCATCCTGAGAATTAGCTGCTGGTTTTGTCGGATCAGACCGATGTTTTGTTAGTTTTGATTCAGCAAAGACACATGATTTGAGTACTCCAATAACATAATGCACAAGAAATCTGC
>OVAN01000474.1:0-59174 GCA_900406275.1 Anastatica hierochuntica
AAGTTAATGAGATGATTTTGTATCCTTTTGTTTCTTTTATAATGGAAAAATCTTGCTTACATTGTTCTACCAAGATCCCCTTGAGCTCTATTGAGTTCCTATGTCTCTGCAACTTGTATCTCCTTTCTCATCTACCGTTGGCTAAATGGTTGAATTCTCTCCTTAAATCTTCCACTTCGTATCACATTTCGCCACACAAGAGCTTTCCTGCTTTCTCTAAACTAACCTCACTTGGTTGCATGTTCTGCCAAGTACCAATTTATCCTCAAACATAAAACGATAATGCTTTGAACTCATGTCATAACATACACAACAAAAATAGATCCTAGAATATTATGGATGCAAATCTAGACCTCATTTTTCATATCAAATATAGGACCAACATTTCCTTTATAAATGGTCCTTTTGTTCTACCCTATATCATATTCTAAAGAGGCATCGTATAAACAGTACATACTTCCGAACAACTAAATAAAAAAGAATATTCGGGTAGGACAATAGAAATCAAATTCAAATCCAATTACTAGTCTTAGCTTATTTACTTTTTTTTGTCGTCTGTAACCTAAAGACAAATAGTTCCTCTCACTAGAAGCAGGTGCAGGATTCAAACCCTAGTTTCTTGAGATGGCAGCAGAGATGATGCAACCACTGATCCATTTGCTCCTCTCTAGTTTATTTACTTTATCCTCATTTTCTTAAACTTTATCAGACTATAAGACTTCATAAAGTCTTATCTAGTAATTTTTGTTTATGCTTTAGATTTGAATAACCTTTAACAAAAAAATGTGACTGAAGTCCGTATTTATGTCTTTGTTGCAATTTCATAAACTGTCATGATCACCGCATCTTTTACAGCCCTCGCCTTAGATATGGAGAGTGGAAATGCGAAGTTTGCCGTGGATGGGTTCTAGGGAACTTATTCATGTTCCAAGGATCCTACTTCGCCCGAAGAGCCTGAGGTTTTGGCACCATTTGAGGTGATTGATGACAACACGATTAAAAACTTTAGCCATGATCATGGTTTACGATTTAACATGGATGGGATGATTCTACTTGAAAGCACGTTATGTAAAGCATATGTCTTCTAGATTTGTTCAGAGTCGTTGTTCTACAGTTGCGAACAACGTGATTTCATTCTCCAAAAAAAATGTGCTAACATTCCTCGGAAGAAACGGCATGTGTGCCACAACCAACGTTTCATGCTAGGGACAGATTCTCACCACAAATCTTGTAGGTGTTATCTATGTCGTCGAGGATTTACCGGTTTCAGGTAGGAATCTTCTGACAACAATCCTGTCTTAGATGTACGATGTGGTTCAATTTCAAAACCATTTTCGCACGAAAGCCATCCGCATCCTTTGTAGTACTCAGCGGATGACTCTAGACTTTGTAATTGCTGTGGATAAAGCGGAGACTTAAGCTGTGATGAGTGTGACTTTAGTTTGGACTTCAAATGTGCCACTTTACAGCAAAAAGTAAGGAGGCATAGGTATGATGATCATCCACTGTCTTTGTCTTATGGCGAAAGCAATGTGGATGGTGAATATTGGTGTGAAGCATGTGAAACGAAAGTTGATCCGAAGACATGGTTCTATACATGCAATGAGTGCGGGGTCATATTGCATATCTCCTGCATTGTGGAAAAGGATGCTATTGTGTTGTGTGTGTAATTCTCGATGTTGTGTGTGTAATTCTATTGCATATCTTCTCTCTTTGTATACTATTGTGTTATGTGTGTAATTCTCGATGCAAGCTCCCTCACATTCTTCAGATTTCCAAGCCCGGAGTTGACCACGTGTACTTTTGTTCTTTCATATGCGTACATAGATATGACCCTCTTTCGCACATTTTCGCTCAACTGAACCAGTTCCAGAAGTTGCAGATTGAAAAAGGTGGTGGCAGGCGGAAAGGAGGTTACAATGAGACGTTGTGACGTTGTACAATTAGTAATTGAATGTTTATGCTATACTTTTTTGGACAACTTTAGTGAGGGAGTCTAGTTTGTGTCAAGATTGGTAATGTCGTTGTGATCCAATCCAATATCACAAAACAAAACTGTTTTAATGTTAAATGGTTCCACACAACATTACAATTGATTTTTCACATTATCACGACTGATCGAGACCAATGTATTTACGACAATGAATTTTCAAATACAATGTGGTATAAGGAGATAAGAAAGTAATATATGTAGTATGAAACATATGAGAAGCATGACAGTAACAAAATCAGAACACATGATGAGTTATCGGAGGAGAAATGAAGATAGGAGAGCCATTTTGTTTTCGGCGACGGCTAATTAATGTCTCTGCATATATGTGATGAGTTATCAATTTATAAAGAAAATGTGAATTAAACAAAACTTGATTCGAAAACCTACAAAGGTATAAGAAAATCATCGACTAACGTCTCTCCTGATCCGAACATGCAAAACAAACAGAACTAAAGGGTTCTGTTTTCTTAAAGAGCTAAAGCTAAAACCAAACAAGTCTTCAAAAAATAAAATAACTACGACTCCAATGCAATGGTTGCTCTAAGGCCTGGTTATAGCAATTTTCTACTATGATAATGGCTTATATAACTTTTTAAACAACAGCGACGTACTACGGTCTTGGGAATTTGATGATGAGGGTCTCTGACTCAAAGAGCTTTCTTCACCTCGAAAAAGCTTGGGCGTTCTTTGTTTGCTGCATCAATGTCTTCTTGTGATGCCACAGCCACTGCAACGCCTTTATCTTTAACAGAGTCTACTGCTTCTGCAAATTCCTTAAAGTCCTTCAAACTGTGAAATCAAAAAGGGATAAGAAGGAAAGTTAGTGTTCTGTTCTGTTTGACAATAACTATGTTGAAGAATTGGAACTGGCTAATTGGTCATTTTGAAAGAAATCATTAAACTTGGAAGACTTAAAAAAACTCAGACCAAAACATTCTTTCCAAGGATATTGTGATGCAGAATGTATATGTTTGAAATGATATATACATATACACTTTAAAGCAAAAACAAGAGATCGATGTTAACCTTGTTGATAATATCTCTTCACGCCTTCTTTGCCTCTCTTCGTCGGTTACGTTAAGCAAATGCCTCAACAAACTGGTGACAAAGATGGGAAATTAGATTCACAAACCAATAAATTGCTTAAAGAAGGCCGAAAAAGACTAGAGAACCTGCAGAATCAAACATCATACCTGCTGTAACCTTTGGCATCAGGGAGCTGGTATGAATCAACATCCCCAATTGTCCCAATAATGGCTTTAGTTAGGGTGTCTTCATCGACATGAAGGCCACGTAAGAAGTCTCCAGTTCCATCATATATGTCTAGTGTCTTCAGTAAGTTGGGATCACGGTAAGATAAGAACGAAAATACACCTGAGCAAGAGAAAGTCCAAAGGTTTGGAAGGAGAACTCTCACCAATTAATTTTTAAAAAACTAAGGAAAAGGAAAGCAGTTTACCTGAATGTGAATCAAAGTCACAGAAACCTCCATATGCACCACCACTTACACGAACACGATCCCATAACCATGTGTTACTAATATGCTTTGATATAACATATGAACTCCCGTCAAGTTCGTAGCCGCTGCTGTATATATTACCCGCTTTTCCAACATAGTTCACCTGTCAGGAAGGCATGAATAAGAATATACTAGAAGACGGGAAAAGAGAAATACATAGAATATACAGAATTCCTTTTATTTACCTGGGTTGGTATAACTATTGCTTCATTTCTCAACGGAAGTCGTGCATCCCAAGTGACGAGTCCACCTGAAGGCTTTTCAGGGAGTAAATCAAGGAATTTTCCAACAAATTTCTCCGTGCTTGTCAGGGACTTCCCATCAGCAGTCATATTTACTATGCAACCGTTCCTAGAAAGGAGAGATCTTCTGATTTCTTCAAGTGAGGATGAAATCTCTTCCCAGTTTTGATCCACCTTTTCATCAAGAGTGCGTAGAAACTCAAGGTAACTAGAAAAAGAAAAGTAAAACTCTATTAAGCATTACTAGTTTCAGAAGCAAATTAAAAATGTGAGTAAAGTTTCTTTTCTCACAGCCACCCAAACGGTAAGAACTGACCCTACTTAGAAAGGGTTTATTAAGTTCCCACCTGAGACCACCCATCTGTTCAGACATCCATCCAGCAACGTTCAACATTGCCTCCATCCTCGCAGCAGCGATTCCTTGACCACTTCCCCTCAATCGGTTCTAAAACGAACATGAGTTGGTGCTATCCTACTACCATCATGTTCTATTTAGAATGAAAAAGAAAGAAAGATCTAATACCTCCATCCTTGCTCTACTCTGAGAGACGAATTGTTTAAACCGCTGTTTATCTGTAAACTGAACCTCTTGCAGTACACAATTCATCTGCAGCAAAACAAAAGCAAATGAAGCAGCGGTACCGCACTATTACACTCAATGGGAAACAAACTAGAATTTCAAGAATTGCATGGTTTTTCTATCAAACTACAGTTACATTCTATTGTCTACCTTAAAAAACTCAAATGTTATGATTATTTTCTAGATAGACACATTTCTAGATAGACAAACACCAATTCAGAGCTAAAACTACAAGACCATTTTTCAAGTAGCGAGTGATTTGTGTTGTCTAACTCTACAAAAATAACATCAGACACTGCTCTACAAATAAGACGAGCACAGGGAAACGGATATGATTCCTGCTTTGAGAGGGCCGATATCAGGAGACAGAAGAGATATTCTATACATACATACACATAAAAGAAAAAGGTTTTGTACAGTGAATGGATAAAGAGACTGGTTAACTACACGAAAATAACAACGGGTAAGAGGAAATGAGGCAATAGTTAACAGCTTGCACTTTATTTCTCGAGGACGGTGACCCAAGAAAACAGTACCTGTATCAGCTAGAAAACTCTGCACTAGCTATCTCAACAAAGGAAAATCTCAAGCTACATGTGATAAGTTAAAGTCTTAAAGATGTTAAAAACAAATTACCAGGTTAAAAAGATCTTCAGCCCGCCCAACCATGGATTTTCCACGCACAATAATTTTGCTACATGGATCATCCCTGCCCCATACAGAGGATGTAAAGGGATAAACTGATATCCCTCCGGTTTTCCTTCCAATCAACTGATTAAGTTGTACAAAACTCAAATCTTGTGTGCCCATCTCCAGTAAAGATTGACTGCCAGAAATTTTATAGGATTTAAAATCTGGTTGCTCAGTCACTTAGACTGACGATAAACTATTGTAAGACGATACTCGGTTATAAATCTCATCTCAAATAGTCGGTCAAAGTAACAGAAAATTAAGAGAACCGCATGCGAATATCTGGGGCAAAACAAGACAAAAGTCGAACGAATTTACTAAGAAAACTCACACTGTAACCCGAAGCAAATGTTAGAAGGAAAATAAGTTATCAGAAATTGACCTTGATATTGCTATCACTAAAAATGCGGCCAAGAATCTAATAACAGACCATAACACTCTACGACAGAAGGCCTGGAAGCTACCTATAGTGATATAATTTCAATCGAGCGTTGCTACGGGCATTCAAGAAAAGTAAAACTGACATAGAGACATTCTTAGACGAAAAATCAGCAATCTGTCATATATATAAATGCTTAAAACTACATTTAGATGTCCAAGACAATTTTTGGTTATCGACCCTGGAGACCAGGGAAATGCTTGGAAATTCTTTTAGCATTACTTCACTAAACATTTTCACCGTTAGCATTTCTGGAGAAGTTAGGTGAAAATCACAAACGCAGCATTAAAAGGTTTGATCATCAGAGGTCGAGGTCATATAGTTACCAGAAGAGGGGTATTAGCGGAAGAAGCTCACGCTTTAGTGAGCCTATATCGAAGACTACTTCAGCGTAGAGTATATCATTGGTAAAAAGATCATGCCGCAAAACCTTCACGCCATTAATATCTCCAACCTATAAATCATCATATAAGCATTGCGCTGAAAAGATGGAAGGAATCTGACAACATCAGAGAAATAGTATAATGATCACCTCAGTGGGAACATAGATAGGTTTCTTTGGAATGTCACTCAAGTTTAAACTTGGTACACATTTTAGTGCTTCAGGAGAATCAGGAGTCTCTTGCCTCAATCTCAACTCCTCTGTGGCAGCCACTAGTTTTGCAAGATCCTCTTCTGTCATACTTGCTTTGACTTTTTCTAGGATATTTTTCTCCTCCGCCTCCTCTTGAGAAGCTTTTTCCGGATCAGGCTGAGAAAGTATTTTTGCCACAGAATTATAGAAACATTAGAAAGCAATGAGAGACTCGGATAAAGAAAATACCTGCATCTCGATGGTAACACAATGAGAGTTATTCAAAATAAACTTTTCTATCAGCGGGGAAAAGACAGCCTTGGCTCCTTCCTCAGCTATTCTAGCTTTCAGGGACTTCAAAGGTTCCTCATATTTTAATGGCTCAAAAGGATCCATGTCATATATCCATTTCCCCTAAACATCCAACACTAAAATAAGAAACGATATAGAGAATATGGATAAGGCAAACATAAATATGGGCAGATAAACTGACAATTGATTGGAGCATAAGTGATAAACCACGAGGGAACGATCCTGTATTGTTTTCTCTTAAAGAAAACTCAATGCTATTCATGGATGCCTCAACAGCGTCAGTGTCAAACCCCTCATTTTCCAATTTTCTCAGAGTATTCATGATCAATTCTTCAACCTTTTGGACATTATCATCGGAAACACCTTTCAAACCAACGCTGAATTGGGGCTGGAGAAGTTCATCTTCCACCCCACTATTAACAAGAGCTTCTCCTAAACCGCTTTCCAATAAGATTTTTCTCAATGGCGAAGCAGGAGTCCCCAGCATTAGATGATCCAAAAACCCAAGTGCGAGTTGAGTTTGTAAGTCCAGTGGCTTGTCAGAGAGCAGCCAATTAAGACATACCATATGCTTCTTCTTAAAGTCACCGTCTCCACCTGCAGGATATTTTTCAACAATCCTACGAGGCCCAGAGAATAGCTTCTGTGGTTCAACCTTTGAACTATCTCGAGCTGTACTTGCATCAAACATGTCCAAGTATTCTGCACAAATTAGTAAAACAGAGATAAGATCTGTCAAACCAATGACACAAGATATGGCTCTTTATCACTCAAGAAAAGGACAATCTCGTACTGAGAATACAATATAAGATATGGCTCTTTACCACTCAAGACGTGGAGGCGCTGAACTGGATTGTCATCTCCGTAGAACCATATTCTGGCATTGCTTGGGTGATAATACTGACGGTGGAACTCCTGAAATTTTCTCCACAACAGTATATTGTTAGGCATTGCAACTCACACATCTCATTACGCTTCTATTGCACACAAAAATATCATATTAATCCATGTTTATCTACATCAGATGAAGTACTCAACAAACCTTAAATTTCTCGAACGTAAGCTTTGGGATATCTTTTGGATCACCTCCACTGTCAACACCGTATGTATTTTCTGGGCATAAGGCCTATTAAAAGAAAATGGAAGAGAAAATAAGTATATTCCATAAGTACCACTTTACAAAAGAATAATGAGAGCATATCATCTAGCAAAGAGTTCAGTGGTAGATATTGAAATGATGTGTTGAGAAAAACTTCAATTTGTATTTACTCTGACAGCACATCAAAGCCATGACTAGTGTAAGAAACCAACAAAATATTAAATGCAGCCACGCACATGCAAAGATGAAAATCTATCTACACACACATGTAATCAGGTAATCTATGAAACATCGCAAAAAAAAAAGAAGCCAAAATATTCAAACACTGCACTGCACATCCACTCGTAACATCGACAGAAATTCACTCTTAAGACGAGATTGCTCGAAGAAATTGTTCAAGAAAATCGAGGAACGATCAAAACTTGCCTGTTGAGTAATCCGGCCTAGTATATTATCAGGCTGTGAGTAGACACCTTTCATCTCATTGAAAACAACGCCTGATATGTGAAACATTAACGCAGAGACAGGGGGAGTAAGTTAATAAGCTAATGGCAAACAAAAAAAAATCCAATGTATGAAAAATAAAACTTTCCAACTGGGCATATGTAGCAAAAAACCTTTGTAAGATATATCTTCGGACGGATCGTTAAGCTCATAGTGCCAACCCTCCTGCTGAAAAGTGTGAACATCATCCACACACTTGGGGAAGAACACAGCATCCAAGTATACATCAACAAGATTGTAGAAATCCTAGCATAGATAGTGATGAAATATGATCAGACCAAACTTAAAAATAAGCAAACATCACACAACGGAAGAGGTTTGGAAAGAAAAGGGTTTTTATGTATACCTTTGTATTTGTGGAAGCAACTGGGTAGCAAGTCCTATCAGGATATGTGAATGCATTTAGGAAAGTATGCAAACTTCCTTTTAATAATTCAACAAATGGCTCTTTAAGCGGATACTTCCTTGACCCACATAATACGCTATGCTCCAGTATGTGAGGAATGCCAGTGGAATCCTTCCTGCATCAAGAATCAAGCAATTATCTAAACCACTGTCAACCACTTACAGCGACTACCAAAATCGGAGAGTTACAAGTTTAGCTTGTTCGTGGCGGCAATTCCAGCTGAAAGTAACATTGGATAATTTCGAACTTGATGTGCTATAATATCATTCAATACTATAAATTCATCACTTGACCTTAGAATCCCAGAACTTTTAATGGGCACCAACAACGAAGAGGGAACCAAATGACTTGTACAATTTTTTCTAGGATTAAACGCGTAAACTGCGAGCTCAGGTGATTAGTAATCAATTTGACCATTTTGGATAGTTGAAATTCCAAGAACCTTAGCACCGTATATCAATCTCTGACAAAATGTTTAAGAAACCACCCAGAACAACAGGAGAACTAAGCAGAACTTTCAAGTGAACTATACAAAAGATAAACTAGCAATACCACACTTACGGAGGAGTCCTGAAAACAACGCCGAACACCTTGTTTTCATCGTCATTTGAAACAGACATCACCTCACAACCGGTTTTCTTGTGTTTGAAGAGAATAGCTTTAGATTTACACTCTGAGATGAATTCTTCCGACACTTTCTCATATCCAAGCTTCTCAGCCTCATCAAGACCTACATTTGACCCTCGCGATAGACAAAAAGCTCATAAGAACGGCTTACATTATGAGAAGAAAAGACGAACTAATGCTCTAAACATACATAAAACTAATGCAGCTGTTGTGTCAATTCGATTAAAAGACTATGAAATTTCTCTGTATGTGATCACTAATGAGAAACACTTCGAATCTAACTAAGAGGATATCGGAAGACAGAAACAGTCGAAATTCATAAGAATAAGAGTAGAGTTTCAAATCCATTAAAAGAGTCCGAGAATCACACCGGGATAAGAAGGTTGGGGTTGTGTAGCGACGGCGCGAACGGATAAGCGAGGGAACTGTCCGTTGAGACATCTATTCGTGGCGGAGAGAAGCCTTAACCCTCGGCTAAGAGATAACCATCTTCCAGCAGCTTCTGGAGTAGATAGCCGAGGAATGTTGCGGCCGGAGAGACCTAGGGCGGTCGTTGAAGATGACCGAGAAATGTAAGAGCGAGGGAGCTGACGGAAGTAGCGGAAGAAGGAAGTGGAACCATTGGACGAGGAACGAGTAATCGATCGGGGCATGGCTTACCGGAATTATCTTCTCCGGCGATGGCTGCTAGTGTCGGTTCTAAGCTTTAATGACGTCTTAGAATTTTATGCAAAAAGGTTTCTCTCGCTAAAAGAGAAGAAATTCAAAATCAATGAAATAAATTATGGGTTCTTTAGTGAAATGTATCTATACTCACCAAAAGTCCCACATCGGAAGAAAGAAGCTGTTTCGTGTTAATTATATAAGTTGAGTTCGCATGAACAGTGCGTCGAGCTTAGTAACGTGGGCTTGTGATCCAAGTGGAGACAATAAAGTGATGGAACGTTGGGCCTGTCTCAATGGGCCGGGTTCGGAATGGCTATTTACTGGCCTGCCCGTTCCAAGTCAAGAGTTGAGTGTTTGGACTCGAGCGAAGGCTTGTGGTCCTCTCATTCCTAAAGCGGAGGAGACTGCGTGAGGCTGGTTTCACAGAGCAGCGTCCACTTCCCTCTCTTGACGGTGGGAGGATCACGGGCTGGTGCTTTCCGAGCCCACTATGACTCATTAAGCTGGCCCCAATCGGACCATCACTTTTTAAAATTTTTTTTTTATCTCCACATTTTTTCCATTAAAATGTAGTGCTTCTGTGTAAAATGTTAGTTCTCTCATATTTTATTTAAGAATTCCTACATACGTCACTTTGCAAGTAGTGTAAAACCTATAAAATATAAAAGTAATACATCCACATCATTATTTGATTACCTATATATACAACAATACATAAGCAAAATTTTCTTTATTCTAAATCATATAATTTTTTGTTATTACTTTATTATTAATGACTCTCGTAGTAATTATTTTTCATCAAACGAAGTATTTTTGTCTAGAATCTTGAAAAATCATTCTTATATTTGTAATTTTGTCTACTAAAATCTTGAACTTTTTATATTTGTTTTGGTAGCTATATTTCTCTTCTAGTAGCCGCTCATAAGGTTTTAGATTGAGGATACAAGGCGAAACAGTTGGATCGATTACTAAATATTTTCTTTGCGAAAGGAGACCATTCTTAATTCGTGGTAGTTAATATTAATATAAAGATTCAAAGTTGATAATATCACATGGTAAAAAATGTTGTTGTGCTTCTATTTTAATAGTATAATTTAAACTACTTAAATATTAGCGGTTGGATGAGCTAAAATTGGATTTTTAGGAGAGTTTGTTCAATGTAGTACATATATAAAATAAATGATGAATAATTTGGTAGATATACTCAAAAAACATTATATCTTGTTTTGACAACCCAAAAAAGAATACTCCTCTTATCCTTTTTTCTCCACAAATATAAGGCAAGTTTGTAAAAACCTCCTAATAGTTTATTATTATTTTTTAATTTCTAAAATTTAAATATGTTTTTTTATTAGAGGTGTTTGATATCGTAAAATTGATTCGAGCCGAACCGAACGTAAATAAAGTATATGATATGGATATGATTATACTGTTTAAATCGTATGGAAGTAATTTTTAAAAATCATAGGTACGAATACAGTTTGGATATTAACATAGAAAACCGATTAAACAGATCCGTTCAAAATTTCAATAAAATAGTATATAATATACACTAAATTTCAAAACAATCTAGGTATTATGAACAAGATAATTTAAACTTTTAAAGTTTTAATTTACAATAATACAGTAATCTAACATTAGTGAAAATAAATTTTAATTTTAATTTTTTTGCTTGAACATTATTATTATGATAGTTCTCAATAATTATGTTTTATTGTTTATATCTAAATTTATAAGTCATATACAATGGTGGAGGTAGAGAATTAATTTGTGATCTTTAATCAAACATTACATTACATTAACTTAAATTTTAAAATGTATGGGGTCAACTGACTCCACAAAATCCTTACTAGCTCTCCCTAACTATATACTATTTTTTAGTTTAAAATAATGATATTTATATTTTCTATGTTATAATTGGTTACCACTTTTATCAAACACAAAAATTAAAAGCAAAAATTTAAAATTAAACAACGCATGTTTATGGTTTTTGGTTTAAAATTGAATAACTGAAAATCGAGTATATCCAAGCCGGATTAAACAAAAGTAAACATTTTTATAATATGGTAACGATTTCCTACTAACCAAAAACGGAAGAAATCGAACAAATATCCAAATTGAACACCCCTATTTTTTTTATAGTTATATATCAAATTCACCTATAAATTATTTTTGATTTTCAGTACCTGTACGTCCTTATATTCCATATAGAAACATAGAAACACTGGAATATTCCGCCGAAGTGAGGTATGTAGCCTCACTGTTTTCAAAAATCAATTACTTGGTCTGTGCCAGATCGCATTCCCAGTTTCTCAGTCAATCGATGGACACCTCCGACCAAAAAAAGTTTCTATTTCACACTGAACTATTTTGATCGTGCCTTTTCATGCACGAACAAATGTAGAGTACTGCTTAATCATATATGTACAAATCATAAAATTCAAATAAAATGTATGAACTTTAGTTTTTGTGCAAAAATCAGAGTTGACTTAAACGGAAGTTAGCCAACCTTTAAATCTATAAAATGATGTTGTTTTGATTAATTGTGAAAAGGTCTATTTGACAGTGTACTATTTTGATTGTGCCTTTTCATATATGAACAAACGCGGAGTGCTTGATCCTATATGTACAATCATAAAATTCAAAGAAAATATACGAACTTTAGTTTAGTGCGTAAATCAGAGTTGACTTGAACAAATGTTAGTCAAGTGTACCGCTAAATCTATAAAACGACGTTGTTTTATTAATGTTTTTAGTTTTTAAAAAATGGATTTAGGTTTCGAACTCGTCACATGTGAGACCTAAGGAACATAACATTGTCCCTTGAGCTGTTGTAACTTGTTGGTAATACAATTAAAACACATATAACCTTTACACTGACCACAAGAAGTCTTAATCCTAATTCAACTTTTCGTTTTGAAGATTCTCCTTTTTTCTTGTTTTTTCTTCCTCTTTTCTGTTGGCCATACATGTAGAAAATTCAATTGAATCTAAGCTCAACAATGGTTAAAGAGCATTGGATGATGATGATCATGTGGAGCACAAACATAATATCCCAGACATGGGCTAGCCATCAAATTTTCCACCGAGAAACTCAAATTCGAGACTAACCAATCAAAATTTCAGTCATGGGTCAACACCGGTTGGCTCACATCAATAACTTATACTCTTTCCTTAAGATAAAACATCGATTTGAGTATAACCATTGCGAGCGTGAAGCTCAACGACGTCTCAGATTTCCACGACAGAGCTCTTTTCTTCCCATTTTACAGATGGATGAACAAATACAGACTCATTTACCTCTCGATTCCAATCCTTGGAATTTTGCGGTGGTGAGCAACCCATATGAGATCGCAAAATATTAGCTGATGCAAAGGGAATGTAATTAAGAGAATCAATGGGATTAGGATTATGGTTTATTGTGTAGTCATTGTAAAAACTATTTAGTATATGTATTTTATAGTATTACATACAACAATTCGAGTGGCAGTGTTACGTTCCTTTAGTCGCATAGGTGGTGGGTTCAAAACCTAAACCCACTTTTCAATTAAAACCATTAATCAAAACGGCGTCGTTTTATAGATTTAACGGCTGGCTAATTTTCATTCAAATCAACTCTGATTTACGCACTAAAACTAAAGTTTGTATATTTTATTTGAATTTTATGATTGTACATATAGGATTAAGCATTCCACGTTTGTTCATGCATGAAAAAAGCACGATCAGAACAGTACAGTGTGAAATAGACTTTTTTCATAATTAATCAAAACGACGCCGTTTTATAGATTTAATGGTTGACTAACTTTCGTTAAATCAATTCTAATTTACGCACTAAATCTAAAGTTCGCATATTTTATTAAATTTTATGATTGTACATACATGATCAAACACTCTACGTTTATTTATGCATAAAAATGCATGATCAAAATAGTACAGTGTGAAATAAGCACTTTTCCCCGAAACATGTTCGACTATTGCAAACCCACAATACAAATACTAAATACTCCGCATACGGTTTAACGAATTCTCCTCAAATCTCTGTTTTTAATTTGCTCTGTTTTTATGTCTCTAAAACGAACATCCCCTCTACAGTTTTTAAAGTTTAATATTAAGTAAAGAAGAAATATATACATGTTAGAGTTGATTGTGCTAATATGAATTACATTTGTACATGTTGATTGAGTCTGATTAAAATGGTGTCTCACTCTCATAATTGGCTTGTTTTTTTGTATCCAAACAATTAGGTGTTTTTCCATTTATTTTAATATTATCCCAATTTGGTATTTTACATAACCAAATCAAAATTTATTAAGACATTTTCTCATAATACCATATACTTAAAATACTCTTTAACCGCTTATAAACTCCACAAATTTCTTCAAGAATTTCAAAGCGTTATGAGAATTAGGGTTTTGGAGATGAAACACATGTCCCTCTTCTTCTTCCACTACAACCTCCACCATCCCTTTCCACCCACTCTTCTTCAGCTTCTCCGCGTAAGCCAATCCTTGCCGCACAAACACATCTTTTCCGGCCACCGCAACCAAAACCTTATCGCAACCCAATCCGCTTAGATCCGATTCAGATCCAACAACATTAAACAACGGATCGTCCGTTCCATTCACACTATTCGGACTCGAGATTTTCTCCCAAACCTCTGCGATTCCACTTCTCGTCTCTCTGTCTTGCACATCGAACTCATCCACCGGATCTTTTCCCCAGAAAGCTGGATGAATAATCGCAATCCCGTTGATTCTCGGTTCGAGCTTCTCCTTTTCGGCTCTCATCGCCATGTGATGCGACATGTTACCGCCGGCGCTATCTCCGGCGATAAAAACTTTACTGAAATCGGCGTGTTTGTTAATCCAATCCTCAGGACCACCAGATCCATCGGAATGGGAGAAAATCCACTGAATCGCCGACCATGTGTCCTCGTACGCCGCCGGAACCGGGTCTTCAGGCGCACGGCGGTACTGAACCGACACGGCTAGGCAATTGGCAGATTTGACAACCTCCGTGAGGTAGTTGTGGTAAATTGGAGAGAAAGGAGACTCGATGATCCATGCTCCGCCGTGAATGTAAATAAGTAGCGGGAGTTTGTTGTTACCGGCGGCGAGTTTTGTGGATTTGTGAGGGAGAAAGAGACGAACACAGAGGTTATGTTCCGGCGAGTAAACTACATCCTTTGAAACGACGTCGTTTGCTTCGTCTAGAGACGCCGGAATGACTTGGGTGCCAGTAAGTCGCTCGACACGACCGTCTTTGTAAATTCTGATGAACGGAAGATGCTCTGAAGCAATTTCAGATTCCATATTTGAATGTGAATAAAGAAAGAAAAAAAGAGAGAGTGGTCTGTTATATTATTTTCTCACTACAAACTATTTTTATATGCTCTTAAATGACAGAAAATCTACTTAATTTTTTAGCCTTGTGTCTTTACGTTAGAACACGTAGCATTGATACTGACACGTAAATTTTTACTTTTATTTTCATTCTATATAAAAAATGATTTTGGCTTTTTTTTTTTTGTGAATGACTGAAGAAAAAGGTAGTAGGTTACCTTAATAACTTTCTCAACAGCTAGTACAACCAAATCTTTGTCTGTTTATAATTATTAATTTATTTTTCTTTTCCTTTTTCTTAGTTGATTTTGTTTGTTTCAATTTAATGTAAATGACAAAAAGTGGTTAGATACGTTACGTGAATTTTTGGTGACAGCTCATATGGGCAGATACAGTGAAAGTAAAAGCCAAATCGTTGTTTGTTTTTAGCTTTTTTTTTTCTTTTTTTTTTGAGCTCAATTTCATCTTTATATTAACCAAAAGATTGAAAACAACGACCACATTGCCTCAACAGAGGCTTAAACCATCCGTGCAATGAATCGGATACTAGTATCACCCCAATACACTCTATGAAGAATCGATGTTACTAGATATTGACTGTCATTGTACTTAAGATCACAATGAGAATAGATTCATTTCTCATTAAGGTAGAAAGAATCGTCTCTTATACCATCTAAATTTAACCAAAGAAGCAGACTACAAAACAACTTCCTGGTAGAGATGATACCCACCATATCCGGTTCAGAGCAAACCAATCCAGGAACCAGGGTGTTAATGGGTCGTTGAGGCCTGTTAAGAAGAAGCCGACCTTTTTCACAAAAAGGGAGATAAGGTCCGCGAAGCTCGAGCTGAAGGTTAAATCAAAACTGAAGAATCCACATTAAATGAGAGGGATAAATGCGCATTAATAGAGCGGTTACGAAGAGGAGGGGGGATAAAAGGAGAAGGAGGAACTCAAGGCAAAGGATCGGATTTTCTTCCTGAGAATTTTACTAGCAGCTTTTGTAAACATTTCCCCCAAAAATCAATAAGATTTCGACTTTTATTCACATTGCACTTCGAATTATACACCCTGTATTCTGTGTGGATTTCGGATCCAACAATTGGCGCTATAAGGAGGGTGGATTCCGCTTCGCTACATCAGATTCCACGTAGATCAGTGTGCACTTTGTTTTTACCCGTTTCTTTTCCCTTTTTCGCTTTCAGAAAATCATGTCTGGCGACAACGGACCGATGGAAGAACAAGCCCAACTCTCCCAGGAATTCACGACGGCGACAACGTCAACCCGACTGCTGAGACTCAGGGACAAGAACAGACCGCCCCAACGTTTGACGCTCAGGCAGCGTTGGACCAGGTCCCGGAGAACATGCGCGACATCTTCGCCTTACTGGTAGAGAGGACCGCTAGGCAAGAAGAGCAGGACCGGAGATCGAGACAATGGTTAGAGGAGCTGGCGTAGGCCCAGGCCGCCCAACTCGCAAGGATAAATTCCATCGCCCCGATCTCACCACGAGAACTCCGGGCTTTGGAGACCCGACCTGACAACGGAGCGACCCACGCTGACCAGAGGTCGGGCGGAGATCGGGACTAGGGACAACAAGATTCAGCTCTAGGAGGGATGTCTGCCCATGCGGACACCGAGCTGCAAGCGCTAAAACAGACCCTCGCCCAGGCAACCGCCGAGCTCCGGACGATGCAGTCCTAGATCCACAAGGCAACCAGCTCGACACCAGAGGTTCACCGAGTCATTGAAGAAACTCAGCGAACGCCCTTCACAAGCCGAATCGTAGGAGCGACCATTCCGAGCATCATGCTCAAGATCGCACCCTACGAAGGTAAAGCAGATCCCCGAGCTCACATGACCGTATTTGCATCGCGATGGCTCGAACCAAATTCAATGAAGCCGAAAAAGACGTTGGATACTGTCAGCTCTTCGTCGAAAACCTTTCCGGAGCAGCTCTAAACTGGATTTCCCGCCTAAAGGCGAACTCTATCGACAGCTTCAACGAGCTATCAACCACTTTTATCAAGCATTATTCCATGTTCATCGAGAAGGGAGCCTCGGATGCTGACCTCTGGACGATGACCCAGAAAAAAGACGAGTCCCTTCGATCGTTTCTATCCAAGTTCAAAGCAGTCATTTCCAACGTGGTCGTCAGCGACGAAGCAGACATCGCAGCCTTACGGAACGCCCTTTGGTACAACTCTCACCTCCGGGAGGACCTCATGCTTAACCGACTACTTCCTCGGAGGATGCGCTTCACCGCACTTCAAGATTCGTGGAAATAGAGGATGAAAAGAAGGCATACGCAGAAAAACACGCCTCTGCAATGAAGAAAACGTCCAAGGAGAAACCTAGAGAAGAAAAAGAAAACAAGCGATCTTCCAGCGGACACCGATCTGAGGGAAGCAATTCCAAGCACAGGGCGTTTCAAATATCTAACCCGCGAAGTTCAGAACGGAGCTCGGGATCCAGTTTCAACTACAAGTCCAGATCCAACACCTGGACACGGAGCGACGAATCCAAAACCTCGGAAAAATTATGCGAATTCCATAACACCTCAGGACATACAACAGAGGAATGTTACAGGTTCAAGCAGTATTTGTTTAACAAGTACAAGGCGGAGGAGCTGGCTAGGAAGAACGAACATCATGAGGGGGCGCGGCCTCATAATGACATGGAACCGCCGAAACGAGATCGGGACACGAGGCAGATGGAGAAGGCAGAGCCCCCGACAGCTCGGAAACGAATCAATATGATAATGGGGCCAAGTCCTTTCTTCAACAACACGGTCTGATCAATAAAAAGCTACAACAAGCAGGCGAATTCAACCGTCGACGACATCCAGGCGGCGATCAGAGAAGATACCATCATAGAATTCTCGAAATGGACAACCAGGAGCGTCACACAACCTCACAACGACGCCTTAGTACTTGAACTCATGATTGAGGATTGCGAGATAGCTCGAGCTCTACTTGACTCAGGCAGCTCGGTAAACGTCCTCTACAAGGAATCACTCGACAAAATGGAGATCCCAGAAGAGCGCATCAAGAGATCGAAGCAGGCGTTAACCGCTTTCAACGGAGCCACGACAATGTCAATAGGGACGATCAAACTCAACACTTTCATTGGAGGTGTGAAGATGGAGACCAAGTTTATGGTAGTAGAGGCCCCAGACATATACAATGTAATATTAGGAACTCAATGGATACATTCAATGCGAGCAATACCGTCCACCTACCATCAATGCATCAAGTTCTCCACGGAGCACGGGATGGTAACCGTCCATGGGAGTCAGCGAACGGCAAGATTGTGCTACGTTAATGAAAACAAACTATGTAGGTCCCAAGAGCAATACACATTCAAAATCCGAGCTCCAGAGTTGGGTCCGGAGGCAACAGATCAAGCCGAGCCATCCAACCCCGAGCTCTGTAAAATCAGGCAGGTGTGTATTGACCCCGGTAACCCCGATCATTACGTAGGAGTCGGGGAAAACCTGGAGAAGGAAATTTTCAAGGAGCTAGTGGCATTCCTTAAGGAGAACAAGCACACCTTTGCCTGGACAATAGACGATATGTTGGGGATAGGATTGGACATCACGTTTCACGAGCTTAATGTTGATCCGACCTACAAGCCAGTTCGCCAAAAGAGGAGGAAGCTCGGAACTAAAAGAGCAAAGGCGGTCAATGTGGAGGTAGAACGACTGCTCAAAGCAGGTTCAATCATTGAAGTTAAATACCTAGACTGGTTAGCCAATCCGGTGGTTGTCAAGAACAAGAATGGTAAATGGCGGGTGTGCGTAGACTTTACCGACCTCAACAAGGCATGCCCAAAAGACAGCTACCCTCTTCCACACACAGATCAGTTAGTCGAGGCCACAGCTAGGAACCAACTCCTATCATTCTTTGATGCCTTCTCCAGGTACAATCAGATACTCATGCACCCTAATGACAGAGAAAAGACGGCCTTCGTCACTGACAGGGGACTCTACTGCTACAAGGTGATGCCATTCAGACTCAAAAATGTCGGAGCAACATATCAGAAGCTTGTAAACAAGATGTTTTCCGATCAGCTTGGAAGGATAATGGAGGTATACATCGACGACATGCTGGTAAAGTCATTGCGCGAGGATGATCATGTCGGCTATTTGCGAGAATGTTTCTCAGTTCTCACCAAATATGGCATGAAGCTAAACCCGACCAAATGCACCTTCGCCGTCACCTCCGGAGAATTCCTAGGGTACTTGGTGACCTAGCGCAGGATCGAGGCCAACCCCAAGCAGCTCTCAGCTATCATGAATATGAAGTCACCAACCACGATTCGGGAGGTACAACGGCTCACTGGACGGATAGCGGCCCTGAGCAGGTTCATTTCTCGATCTACCGACAAGTGTCTCTCGTTCTACCAGAAGCTTCGCTCCAACAAGAAGTTTGAATGGGATGAGTCATGCGAAGAGGCATTCTCCCAATGAAGACATATCTCACCACATCTCCAATACTGTCCAAACCAGAAATCGGCGAAGTTTTATATCTCTACATCGCGGTGTCCAGCGCAGCGGTCAGCGTAGTCTTAGTACGAGAAAAAAGCAACGAATAGAAGCCCATTTTCTATATCAGCAAGTTGTTGGCAGACGCCGATACTAGATACATGGTAACCGAAAAATTGGCGCTAGCAGTGGTCACGTCGGTGCGGAAGCTCCGCCCGTACTTCTAGTCCTATTCCATAGCCGTATTATCCAACCATCCGCTCCGTACCATACTTCATAGCCCAACACAGTCAGGACATCTAGCCCAGTGGGCCATCGAACTTAGCGAATACGACATCGAATATAAGCCCCGAACCGCGCTGAAGTCGCAGGTCCTGGCGGATTTCATCATTGAAATAACCCTAGAACCGAGCTCTGAAACAGAGGTTCCAGGTACCTGGACTCTACACGTGGATGATTCTTCCTCCACCAAGGGGTCTGGCATTGGGGTGCAACTTGTATCCTCAACCGGGGAAACTATAGAGCAATCTTTCCGTCTCGCATTCCCGGCCTCCAACAACGAGGCGGAGTATGAAGCATTTCTCGTTGGGCTACGTCTCGCAAAGGCAGTCCATGCAAAGAAGATTGGCGTCTTCTGCGACTCCCAACTCGTCGCGAACCAATTCAACGGGGAGTATGAAGCTCGGGACGATCGCATGACCGCATACCTAAAGATGGTGCAAGCGGAAGTAACAACATTTGACGAGTTTTCCTTGACCATGGTGCCACACAAGGAAAACTCCGCCGCCGACGCGCTAGCCGCGTTGGCCTCCGCCTCTGCTGACATTCTCAGCCGTACAATTCCAATAGAAACTTTGACCAAGTTAAGTATTAGCGAGATCCTAGCAGTTCTGACCTTGGGTACTCATGACGACAGACCAGACCCGCAACACGCCATGGCACTTCACGAGGACGACCTCGGCGAAGACCCTGGCGCCACCGCCCTAGAAGGAATTGAGGAGGGGGAAGACTAGCGAAACGAGATAAGGAGTTACATCGCCGACGGCGACGTCCCACCTAACAAGTGGCAAGCTCGGAAACTGAAGCAGCAGAGCGTGTGCTACACATTATTTGAAGACAAGATCTTCCGACGGAGTGACACGGGCGTCTACATGTACTGCGTGCACGGTGACGAGATCAAGCAAATAATCAAAGAGGTCCACTCAGGAGTTAACGGGAACCATGTCGGCTGCAGGTCGCTAGCACAAAAGATACACAAGCAATGCTACTATTGGCCCACCATGGAGCACGACTTTCTGGCATATACAAAGAAATGTGAACGGTGCCAGCGACATGCCCCCATCATTCACCAGCCAACCGAACTAATGAAGTCAGTCATAACGTCGTACCCGTTCATGCGCTGGAAAATGGATATAGTTGGCCCGCTGCACAAGTCAGACAAAAAGCAATACCTGCTTGTTCTTACCGACTATTTCTCTAAGTGGGTCGAGGCGGAAGCCTACGCCAAGATTAGGGATAATCAAGTCATCGACTTCTTGTGGAAGAACATCTTGTGCCGTCATGGTATCCCGCATGCAATCGTTACGGATAAAGGCTTACAATTCACCTCGAAATATTTTGAGCATTTTTGCTCGGTCTACAAAATCACAATCCAGTATTCAACGCCCCACAATCCCCAAGGCAACGGGTAAGCTGAAGCAACAAACATGCGTATTGTTGAAGGCCTTAAGAAACGGCTGACAACCAAAAAGGAAAGTTGGGCCTTCGAGCTGGATGGAGTCCTCTGGTCACACCAGACCACGCCGCGGCGTGGCACGCAGCAGTTGCCTTACTCCCTTTTGTACGACGTTGAAGCGATGATACCCGCCGAGGTACGAGTGCCAACACTCCGCCGTCAGATACTCCCCGAAGATGTACCCACCAACGACGAGCTATTGAGAATGAACTTAGACACAATTGAGGAGCAGCGGGAGCTTGCCTTCATCCGCCTTCAAGCCTACCAAAACCAAGTCGTCAAGTACTACAATAAGAACGTTTGTCCGTGCGCTTTCCAAGAGGGCGACTTGGTCCTCTGGTGTGTGGTTCAGAACACTTCCGAGTACCAGGCTGGCAAGCTCGGTGCGAGTTGGGAAGACCCCTACAGCATCGCCAGAGCGCTACACCCAGGGGTCTACGAACTCCTTCGCAGGGATGGCACGCCTCGTCCATGGAGCTTGGTGAACTTGAAGAAGTATTACTGCTAGATTTTGTTTCTGGTTCCTGTTGAGCAAAAAAAAAAAACAGGTCCTTTGGACCTCAATGTAATTGAATTATGGAAAGGCTTGATCCCTCCGAGGTACGTAGGCAACCCGTTGTGGGTACAACTGTTATAATAAAAACATATATTCTTTGACTTGTTCATGATCAAATCCTTTATCTCACGAAGCTCGGTTGTGTCGGCGCCCTGGCCAGGTCCCCCGACCTCCAAGTTAGTTGCGCGCTTCTCACAAGTGTCTAGGTGAAACGACACCATGGATGTGGAAAGGCAGCCTTTGTGTGGTTCCCCACATTCCGGTATGACTTAAGCATACCTTTATAGGAAAGCCGGACCACGTCCGCAAAACACTAAAAAACCAAAGTCTCCCCTTTTACTTAAGTAGGAAATCTTGAGTGTGGCACGGGGTAAGCCAGCACCGCGCTGCACCCAGACGCCAAGTCTTGAAACATGGTAAGCCGGGGACATTCCTCGCGCCTATGTTCGCTACTAAAGATAAGAGTGAACTCAATGAGAGGGTCCTCGCGTTCCACAAGCCGTGAAACTTGTGGTTGGAAGTAACATTCTCTTCTAAACAACATTCTCCCATTACACCAAAAAAAGAAGCTCGGAGTTAGGAAAAAAAAACAAAACAGAAGCTCGAACACTTGAGCATCAACAAGATGCTTTCGTGTGCTTCAACTAGAGCATCAACAAGATGCTTTCGTGTGCTTCAACTTGAGCATCAACAAGATGCTTTCGTGAGCTTCAACTTGAACATCAACAAGATGCTTTCGTGCGCTTTAACTTAAGCATCAACAGGATGCATTCGTGTGCTAGAACTGATAAGCATCAAACTAAGGTAGCATTGGGTAGAGCTCTTGGTACTTAGACAAAATGCCTACTCCCCAGAGAGTTTGCTGTAAAAGTTAGAACCAAGTGTCAACTGCTCCGGGCTATGGCCCGCTGGCTAATCCGCAAGAAAGAGCCAGATGGGTTGAGATTGAGTAAAGAAGAAAGTCTTAACTTAAAGCAATTCAAAAAGTCTTAACTTAAAGAGGAAAGTTGGATAAAAGCCCTCCCGGGCACCGGGAATTGAGTTCAAAAACAAAAAACATAAGCACCAAATGAAAGCAAGAGAGAAAGTTTGAAACAAATTACAAAAGGAAATGTCCAGGCCACAGGCGGCCTATTCTTGGGCTTCTTCCTGGTCTTGGGCGAGCTCAGAGGCGACGCTTAGGGAGATAGCAACAACGTTGGACCCGAACTGGTCAATCTAAAGGACTGGAGGAGCGGGCAGGACACTATCAATAGCAGGAGTCTCCGCGGAGGGCGCCAAGGCTGGAACAGCTGGAACCACGACAAGCTCGGAGGGATCAACGACTACAGAAGAGACCTCGACCTCAGTAGGAGCAGGAGTAGAAGCGGCAAGAGCGGCCAAAGAAGACCCTTCAGAGCTGTCTGACACTGGGGAAACCCGAAGGTCTTCAGCAAGGTTGAGCTCAATGATATCCATCTTGTTGAGCTCATCGGCAAAACCCTCAAGGGCCGCCGTCATGTTTTCCCTCTCAACATCGAGGTCGGGCTCAATCCCTTTTGCCTTGCTCTCCTTGATCTTGTCAATAAAGTCAGCTCGGGCCTTGGCTTGAGACTACAAGAGGGCATTCACCTGCACGAGTTTGGCATCCTCTATAGCCCGCTAAACCCTCATGAAGCGGGCCTTGTACTTGGCAACGACTTCCTTCCTAGCTTTTTTGGAGGCCTTCCGAGTTGCCCTCTCAATTTGCGCCTTGAGGCGGGAGACTGTTTCTTTGTGAGCTTTGGCAGCATAGTTGTGACGCCATAACAAGTCCGAGAACTTCTTCTCTGCTGCCTCCAGCTTGGCGTCCGTCCTCTCCTCCTCCCTTTGAGCCTCACTGCAGGCCTCCTGCGGGCCTCCTGCAACTCGTTGAAGATGTCAGCAGCATTGGTCTTGGCCTCAGCCAAGCGTTTTTCCATCTCCTCCATCCTCTTCTGGGCTTGCTCCTCAGAAGTCTTGAGCTTCCCAACAGCTTGGGACCAGGATGCTTCAAGATTTTCATTCTTGACCTCAACCTTAGCGACCTTCCAGGACATGTCCTTCAGCTCAAATTCCCTCTCGTTGGCCAGCTTGACGGCCTTGTTGCGCATGCCCTTCTCGATGTCGGGAGCGTGGTGATCCTGGTACCACAGAGACTTCATGTGGGCTAGCTCAGCTTCATACTCCAGCCGGAGGTAGTTGAAGAAGCCCATTCCTTGAAAAAAAGAAACTGGGAGTTAGGAGGAAGTAATCAAACTTGAGGGAGTAGGGTCCAAGGAGGCTACCTCCGTATAGCAGACACAGAACTCCTAGTAGGAGTCTGATTGCAGCTGGAAATTCTTTGGGGGAGCCAGGCTGATGGGGAATTGGACACCTTCACAGAACTTCACAGCGGCCTCCCTTCTGTGTCCAAGGGAAGAAGGCTCAGGGGGGTCAAGCCTCAAAGCGTGGCCAGCATCCAGAGGCTGGGAAGAGAGGTCGCGGGCTCCGAGCTCGCGGGAAGCCCTTTGTCTTTTGGCTTCCTAGGTTCTGACCTTGGCGGGTCAGAAGACCTCCTCTCCTCCGACCTCCAGCGGTCAGAAGAACCTCTCTCACCCGACCTACTCCAGCCAGAGGACCTCCCCTCCTCGGTGCGTTGCCTCTTTGAGGAGCCTGTGGAGGGGGAAGGGGAGCGTTTCTTGGAAGGAGGGTCACGAGCTCGCAAGTCCTCCTTGCCTGAGCTCCCAGTGGGCTTCGTGGCACTCTCCTTTTCCTTTCTCTTCTTGGCAGCCTCACTGACCACAACGAGAGAAGTCTCGCGGCTTGAGGGCAGAGCAGCAGCAGGAGCCTTAGCCGGAGGAGGAGGCATCAGGCCGGAAGCGGAAACGGAGCTCGCGCTCCCAGGGGCCTTCCTGGGGACAGGGGTCCTTTCCCTGCTCTCATAAGGGCCAGGGACCTGAGTGTCAAGACGACCCTCCTTCAGAAGCTGCTCCTTCTCGGCCGAGAGCCGATCTTCTTCCTCCTTCCTAGACCTCTCGCCGGGAGCAGCCTTTTCATCAGCTGCTTTTTGGCCAGCAGCAGCCTTTTCATCAGCTACTCTCTTGAAGGCGGCTGCTCTCTCTTCCTCGGCTTTTTCGGCAGCAACCTTTTCCTTTTCAGCCTTTTGCGGCGAGTTTCAGCAGCTCGCTGCTCTAAGTTTGGGAGGACTACGGTGGGACGCACCATCCCGGAATGAGGGAGCTGAATTCGGGGAGGAGAAGGGGGTGAAGGCTTGTCTGCCCTAGCTGCAACAACTCTGGCAAAGGTTCTGGCAATATGATCAGGAGTGAAGAAGGCCCAGGTTCTGTTGGGAGCTCGCCTCAGAGATGTTATCACTTCCTGGAGATCAACTGGGAGAGAGGGCTTCTTGCGTATAGGAGCGTCTGCAAGATAAAGAAAGAGAAACCAGTTAGTGAGGGAGAAGGAAAGTAAGTATAAGCAGAAGGCGACCCAAAACAGGTCGGCTACCAGGATCCAGGTTCCACATTCGGCGGGTGGAACCGATAAACTGTTCTGGCAGTGAGTTGACATCAGCTAGGACGTAGAAGTACGCCTGCTCCCAGAGGTCGTTCTTAGTCTCAGGAAACGCAACTAGCTGCGGACGGCCATAAATTTAGTAATGCCCCGTTTTAGCAGAGGCTTTGAAGTTGGTCAGGAGCTCCAGCAGCTGAACTCCTAGCTCCACATCTCTCTCGGCAGCAATGACCATCAGACCTAGAATCGTCCTGACAGTCCCCGCCGTTAGCTGGGAGAAAGCAACAGTCCGACGCCGGCAATACAGGACAAAGAGCTCCGGAAAAGGGAAGAAAAGGTGGCTCTTGAGGAAGTAGGACTTATATAGGCAGAAGAAGCCTTCGGGAGGAGTCCAGGGCCTCTTTAAAGGGGTAGGAAGTTGGATAAACACCGAATCCGAGATCCCACACTTCTCCCTCAGAGAACTGATTGACTTGGGCGTGCTGGTGGTCGGCATGGCATTGAAGAATGCAGCGGCGGGGGCGATGGTTAACGGCACCGCTGGAATCGCCGCCGGAGTCACATGAGCAGGACCGGCCATCTCGGTCTCACCTTCTCCCTCTCCCACGATAAGTGAGAAGGGGGAGAATTCCTCCTTCTCTCCAGAATCAGGGCGATAGACAGGGAGATCGACCGAAGGAGAAGAAGGAAGGGGTCTCTCAGCGGGGGACCGTTGAGTGTCTCTGACCACAAGCGACGGGGACAAAGGGCCCTGGTCAGAAGAGGAAGCGGCCGTGGAGGCGGAGGAGCGCTTCGAGGGTTTCTTGCGAACTAAAGGCGTGGCCGGATCCATGGAAGCTTTGTAGGAACATGAGAAGCGCAGAAGAACAGGGATTGCAGGGTATGAATTGCAGCAGGAAGCACAAAAATTGCAAAATAAAACAGACAAATATGGAGAATAGAGAAAATGGAACAAAACCTTTTTCTTTCTCTTCAAAGGGGAAGTCGAATCGTAGTGAGGAGGGAAGGCAGAAGGTCCCACCTTTCAATGACACGTTTCTTAGGCGTGGTGACGTGGGCGGCGGATTAGACGCGTCTGGGACCCACAGAGCAAATCAAATCTTTCTAAAATTTTGCTAAACGAGATCTCCAAATCAATTTGCCGGTAAGGCAATTTGGACCGGTTTACTCCGATCCGGATTCAATAAAAATCCGTTTGCCTTAAGAGAAGCTAATCATGAGATCCCAATCACTGGATCTCCGCCTAACTTCCATAAACCGAGCTTCAGAGGGGGCTATTGGTGGAGGTGATACCCGCCACACCCGGTTCGGAGCAAACCAATCCAGGAACCAAGTAAGGAACCAGGGTGTTAATGGGCCGTTGAGGCCTGTTAAGAAGAAGCCGACCTTTTTGCAAAAAGGGAGATAAGGTCCGCGAAGCTCGAGCTGAAGGTTAAATCAAAACTGAAGAGTCCACATTAAATGAGAGGGATAAATGCGCATTAATGGAGCGGTTACGAAGAGGAGGGGGATAAAAGGAGAAGGAGGAGCTCAAGGCAAAGGATCAGATTCTCTTCCTGAGAATTTTACTAGCAGCTTTTGTAAACATTACCCCCAAAAATCAATAAGATTTCGACTTTTATTCACATTGCACTTAGAATTATACACCATGTATTCTGTGTGGATTTCGGATCCAACACTTCCTAAACCAATGGCTACTAAAAACATAACTAGGGAATTCGAAATATACCAAAGTGATAGGCAAACAACATATGAAAGTGAAATCCGGGCCATACACTAAAACACCAACGGTGAATATTTCTTTGCTATGATTTTTCATCATTTGTTAAGAAGGTGCTTGAATCTAAGTGAGCGTTCGAAAACCTTTAACGGAGGAAGACAAAATCCGGTCGAATCAAGCTTGTTAAAAACTATAATCCCTTCAATGGCCTTCCTCACCCTCCGCTTAAAACCTAATCAGATCTGCCACGGAGGAGCCACAATCAGTCACTTGCGTCACCACCTCTCGAAAGAGATTGATTCGACGAGAGACAAAGAACGGGAAAATTGTCGTCGACCAAGCTTCTAATCCGCGAAAATCCGACTCCTCTGAAACCTTCAAGAAACCATCTCCTTTCTCCTCCACCAGATTTCGCCGGAACAAGTTTAAATCCGGTTGGATCTTATCTCGTCGCCGCGAGATCCAGAGGGATCGTTAACCAGAGATAGCTTCGGAAGGGGGAGGAGCAAAATAAAAGCTAAGAAAAGGGAAGGGGAAGCCTTCAACGGTGGTGGAGGATCACCTGCCGCCTCCGGCGATTCAAATTCAAACTCACTCACCGTCTCTCTCGAGAGAAAGTATTTACAAAAAAAGAACCAAGCTTCTTTTACATATGTTTGTTTTTAGCCTTTTAAAGTATCAAAACGCTTTTGTACCTTTTTTATCAAAATTGTCAAAAGGATATTGAAACGGAGCTATCTCTATCCTTTTTTTTTGGCTAAAAGACAAGTCAAAAGGTAACGAGTAATGCTCAAAATTATTTAATTGCTACAGTATATAATTTAGGAGGGAGTTAGCAAAATAGTTTATCAACCTTGAAACAAAATTAAGGAAGTAAACTTTTTAAAAAGAAAAAAGAAAATGTTGGCACATGACCACATGTGAAATATTACTATCAAGATTTTATCTTAAGGAAACATAGAAAAAACTTTTGCATGCAATAAAACTCAAAAAAACTTAACAAACGAAAAAAATCCAAAAATTTTGTGATCATTTTAAAAATTAATTACAACAAAGAAAGCATGTAATATAAAAGTAATTAGTCTAAAAAATAGTGGCTCATAAATTTTTAGTTTAAAATCATTCTTGCATAGATCAATTGGATGATTATTTTAAAATATATTTGATTAATATTTTAGATTAAGTGTTTGACCCAAAAAATAATGAGTATTAGTGATTTTAGAAAAATATCTCAATGGATGGTACACCTTTGGTAGAATTTACCGTGGTTTTTGTATGAAACAAAAATCAAAAGTAGTATTACATTGGATAAAGTAATAACATAAAAAAATAGAAAGCTACGTGTTTTGTTAAATAACAGAATTTACGTTGGATTGATAGTAAAGCTATATTATATTGAGGTAAAATATAAATATAGTAAAACATACGAACATATATTATGAATTTATATATATATAAACTATCATAAATCATTAACAATCTCTAACAAAAAGAAATAATTGAAGAATCAGAAAAATTGTTGAAAAAGAAAACTTTACATGTCAATATTGAAGGTGTGAGTTTAGAAATGTCGCTTGAAGTGCGTTATAAATCCTCTCCTCAAAATCTAGAGTTACAAAAGTTATCACGCGGAGGAGTTAAAATGTGGTTCCTTATGTTAAGGAATCTCACTTCAAAATCCTGATTGAAGGCGACTCAGCGCTGAGTCTCCGTAACCACCCTACTAACTCTTTGCCAATTTAACTTATAGTAAAGTGGTTCATCCACAGGAAATTCCACTCTATGATTCGGGAAAGTGGTTTTCGATCTCGGTTGTTGGATTGAAATCTCTTTGCTAGAAATCTGAATTGCACCTTGGAGAAGATATGAGTCCATAGACATTTGAGACCACAAATGATTCAATGGTTGTGTCTAACGTGTTTTCTCATATGCTAAACGGGTTTAGGAGATTAAAATTAACGTTTATGTGAAAGAGCTCAACCAGTCTTTAGATTATGTGAAATATCCTATGTGTTGTTCGGTCTACATAAACTTAGAAACATGATGAATTATATGTTTTTATTTAATTATCTTGTTATATGAAAAGGGAGGGATGCCTACGCCATTGCGGGAAAGCAAGACGGAGAATCACGACAATTATGGACAATGATTTCTCCGGTGTGACTTTGAAGATGACGGCGGTGGGTCCAACGACATCCCTGAGTAGATTCTACTTCGCTTCTGCAAGAGCTCTTCATTTTGCGGCAGTTGTTGTAATTAGCCCCACAGGAAGGAGCAATCTTCATTATGCCAACAATGGTGAGTTTTGAGTAGAATGAATGGGAGGTGAGGAGCTTAAACCCGAAACGGAAACTATAAACTGAAACGTTTGGGGCGAGACCTCTTGGTTAGTCGATGATGTTAATGAGCCATAATTAAAATTCATACATAAACTTTGAGAGATGTTTTAGAAATAAGAATCCTAATGTTGCAGAAGTTTGAAGTTTTATACTGAAAACGTAGCTGTTATATTATATTTTTTAAAAAGCTGAGGTGGTATCTTCTGTAAAGGTTGAATTATGCAGAATTGGATGGTTTGAGAGGCCTAAATTAGCTCAACTTATATAGTTAGATGATATTCAAGAATATACCTTATTTAAACAATGGTTTCTTAAAAGTTATCATGTTAAATCATTATTATTTAAGGTATACAAATAATCATGGTTAAACCCTAATTAACTAGTATGCTTGCCTTGGATACACTTATAATAACTGAAGGATGATATGGATTAGATGTGGCATCATTCACATCAACTTCACGGCCATTCAAACTCTAAAGCCAATATGGGAACGAGTAAGAATTAAGGTCTTCAGGATAAAATAAAATAAAATTATTGTATCGAAACAACTTAAAATTTTAAATATCTTAAGAAGAGTACAGATTTAAAAGTTAATGACTAGAATTTTGCAACCTATGCCTTCACCAACAATTAACTTTCGCTACTTACCGAACGTCATACTACTTTTGTATTTAGCAAAATGCTTGTTACTTTTGATATTTACCGAAGCGCCTCAGACGTTGAGTTATTTATCAGAGCGCCCCAAAGATTTCAGTATTTGTCACAATGGCTATTCTCTTCATATTTTTACCAAAGTACTCTGATTTTCAGTATTTTATTTACAGGATTCTCCAGAGCTTTTGTAATTGTAAAAGTTCCTCTAACCTTAACATTATCTCCCAAGTTTGTTGGTAGTTTTCATTACTTCTTTCTTTGCTAATATTCGAAACTACTTTTGTATTTAAGTCTTGACAATCACATCAAACTAAACTTTGATCCGCGCCAAGCGCGAGATTATAGTATATGAGGTTTTAATCAAAAGTAATAAATCTGTATTAATATGTTTGCTTAAAAACTGAAAGCTTGACTACATAACACATAATTGTAAAACTTTTATTTGAATGTTTAGCAAGTTTCAAATTTTTTATTAAACTGTGTGATTTTTAGAATGTATTTTGTTATGATTATTTAAGAAATGACATAGACGGTGAAAGTTGTATATAGTATTAATGGACTGATGACTATTAACCTTTAAAGCAAGAGCATGACAATATATTTAACAACAACAAATTTAACTTATTTTTTATAGTTTAGCGCATAATTGGTAAAAAAATCATAAAACATAAGTCCAATGTAAATATTGTAAAACATAAATTAGAATATTAAGGCACCTTTCTATAAATCTCTTTGAAAACAACATTAGTAGTATGGTTCTGAGGTTTACCATACTTGTGTGTTATCAAAATCTTCAAACCATGCTTGACAAATACTCTAGATAGAGCGACGTACAATTGTCCGTGCGAAAAAACCGACCTTGGCAGATAGAGTCCAACATGTTTTAGCGTTTGTCCTTGGTTTTTATTTATGGTCATTGCAAATGCGACTGCCAATGGAAAATGCATGCGTCTCATTTTAAACGGATATCTTATGTCAGAAGGATAAATAAGAATCCTAGGAAGAAAATTTTTTTTACCAACGACTTTTTTGTTTCCAGTCAGAACTATCGCTTCAAGAACATGATCAGTCATCTGAGAAATCTGAAGTCGTGTTCTGTTACACAAACCATTCTTTGGATCTATAATCCGTAACAACATAACAGGTGCACCTATCTTTAATCTTAATATATGGTTAGGCAATCCAGAAACCCTTAAACTGTTGAGATACTCTTGTGAGTATATTGTACTTCCATTGAAATTTGTATTTGTAGGACAAATACTATCTGAACTCAAATATGTCCTCTCTTCACTTGCGATAGATTACAATTAAATATATCAATAACATAAAACTAAATTATACGATTATGTATATACATATTTTACAATGGTAATGACAAACCTGCCAAATTCAAAAGCATGTAATTGTTGATCGTGTCAACGTCGTCATTTGTAGGACACAAAATAGCACGTTGTTGAAAATATATAAGATCATCGAATTGACCCAACGAATCACCGTAAACCGCCCTTACTATGGAATTTATTAGATTGGAAGTTTCAGCATCTTGAGCATCTTGTGCACTTATTTTAGCTAACAACTTCATATTTTTCGTAAGTTTCAAAACCTTGCAATATCGCCATAGATAAGATTATGTCAATGAAGCTCCAACTATATCTTGTCTAGTTCCTCCAGTAATAATTGGTAACACCTGTCTGAAAATCTCCACCAAAAACCACCACTTTCCCACCAAACGGCTTATATTGCCCTTGATTATCAATAATGTCACATAAGCTGCGATCTAACAATTTGAAACAATATTTGCTCATCATGGTGCTTCATCCCATATAATAAGTTTTGCTAAAGATATAATCTCTGCTTGATGACTATTAAGAACGATAAAACATGTTGTGAACTCATCTGGTTTTAGAGGTATGGAGAATTGAGAATGAGATGTTCTACCTCCCTCCAAAAGCAGAGATGCGATTCCACTTGAAGCTACATTAAGCACAATCTCGCCTCTGCTTCTTATTGCGGCTGACAGTATTTACCAAATAAATGTTTTTCCAGTTCCTCCAAAGCCGTACACAAAGAAAACACTACCCTTGTTATTTTCGACCGCATCCATGATGTTGTTGAAAACAACACTTTGCTCTTCTGTTAGCTTATCTCTCATTGTATAGAAATCCAATTTTAGCTTCTCACGATCGTAAGTCAGTTCATCTATGACCAACTAATTCAGAGTTTGGTCTATCCGACTTTCAACCGGTACATGCATCTTAGGAAAGTTTGACAAATTATCAATCTCAATCATTGATAAGTTATTGCGTACCGCTAGTACGCAATAACTTATCTACGCAATAACTTATCAATCTCAATCAATGCAAAGTTTTTGATCAGTTCCTCGATAAGAGTTAATCCTAAAATATTAATTCAATACAATCCACAACATCAACATACGATTCTCACTCATAATTAAATTATAAACATGAATATAACGTTTAAAAAATACTCGTTACCTGGCCTGCGCAAAATTCTCCTGCGCATGAAAAGAATATCTTCAGAAAGAAGATCCCATGTTTTCTCCCAAACATCCTCTGGTTTCGAAAGAGATTCAGAAATAAGCATAATACCAAATAATACACGCATATAAAATGTTGTTCCCTAATAGCTTCTATATATTCATGATCATCATCCATAAGACCCATAGCATAGCATGCTTCTCTAAATGTTGGATAGACAACACCATTGATTGTTCTTATTTTCTCATAACTTCTCGGACCCTTTTGTATGTTAATCATCACACGAAGAAAAAATACCTCACCAAGCGATGTTGGTATATGATTTAATCTGCCAATAGAAAAACCTTTCTTCCTAGGAGCCCAATCTTTCCCGTTAGCATTCCACACAAATGTTTTGGAAACTCAACTTGTGTGAGAGTTTTTGCTTCAGGATAATGTTTATTACAATCCATCCATGCTAAAAATATTGAACGGTGTACCGAATCCCAGTTCAAAACATCATCTACATTTTCATTTTCATTGAATACGATAAGCTGCTCATTCTTAAGGTGAAAGATAAGCTTGTGTACGGCAGTCGTCCTATTGTGTATAGGCATAGCTAAAATTCTCCAGGTTGCTTCGCAAGGAGATACATATCTGATCGGACCAAAAAAAAAACGTACTATAATAAATTGGTTATATAGTCTGAAAACATTCTAAAATATACAAATCAATACCAATGTACTTGCATTTAAAATACTATGCAATACTCATCATTTTCCTTGTCTTCTGAATTCTTTTGTGTTTTCTTTTTATTCATTGTAGTTGTAACCTTGTCTTGTCTCTTGTTTATATACTTAAACAAATATTTGATAGATCTAGACTGATTGCACCATTCAGCATTAATTTGAGCTTTATAGCGCAAAAATAGTTCTCTGTTGTATGGGACAACAAAACGATTATCTACAACTACACCTCCTTTCTCAACAAACATACTAGTGTTTCTCCTTCTATACAAAGGATAACCATCTTTGTCTAATTTAGTAGTCTCGCTGAATTCTTTGGGAAAGAATTTTGAACATGAATCTTCAAACATACATGGACTTTTCGGATCTACTACACCACACAGACCATGTATCATTATGTCCTTAACTACTTCATACAACTTTGGTTCTTCATTTTTGTCAGGTATCCCAGCACAGATGATTTTGTCAATGTCATTTGTACTTGGAAATTTACAATCTTTATGCATGAACAATAGAATGTGAGCATGGGGGAGCCCGCGTTTTTGAAACTCAACATTATACATACCTAAAAAACACAAAGATTTTTAGTTATATTTTTTGAATTCGCTTTCAACAAAAATTTGGTTAGCAAAAACCAAAAATATATGGAGTAAAGAATTATTTTTTTACCTGAAACCATCAAACATCTTTTTCTTTGTCAAATCATCAACCAACGAGTTTTAAATATTTTACACATGATGTCTGGTCTATCTTCTGATTTCATATCGTGGCTCTCTAAAATGCACGTGAAAGTGATAAACATATCAGGAAATCCAAAATGCTTTGATATAGCCATGGCATCTAGGTAGTTTTGCAACATATATCGCTTACCTCCGATGAAAAAAGCAGGTATATATACTTGGACTCCCTTTTTAGAAACATGATTATTGCTTGACTCTGCATTCGATTCTTCCAAAGATTTAAAGTTTGACGATCGAAATATCTGTTGGGTTTGCCTTATATAATTGATTCTGTTAGATTCAATGATTGTAAACGAATCAACCAAAAGCTGCTGATACAACCTTCTTGAGCTTTGAAAAATAGGAAAATCATTCACCCTATCTTGTATCTGGTAAGCAAACCATTCACGCAAAGTTATCTGTTTTCTTTTCCTATCTGTACTTTTTGCGTCATTTGTTGGAATTCCAAGCCTAAATCCATCTTGACCATATGGAAATAACAGAGGATATTATAGAGGCAAGTAAGAAGGGTGTATTTCACTTATCCTCTGAAGTTTTCCATCAATATCATCGATAACTATATCCTTATGGTCCAGATATATATCCAAATCTCCAACGATAAGAGCAGCAAGTTCACCACAGGTAGGAGTGTTATGGGTTCTGCCATCTTTTCCATGTTTTGCAACTAACTTTAGAGAAACCTTCTCTTCAGTTCCTTCCCTAAAACAATCCTTAGTCATCCTCCATGCCTCACATAATGGATTAAACTCGTCCAGCATTTTCATTAAAAGCTCAACAAATTCCGGTTTTAATTGTGAAAACTTCTCACTAGACAGGGAGTCTTTGCTGATAGCAAAATTAAAAATATTAAATTTTCAAATATTCCTAAGCTCATAATAATATGAATACAAAGACATGATAATAACTTGAAAGCTGACAAACAATTAGTAACCTCATTTTTTGTATCTTGTGTATAAAGCTAACCAAACTTCGCTTGATTATCAGCTTCTGGTCTCAAACTACCCATCAGATGATAGTTTTCACCGTGTAGCTGAAATACACATGGATCACGACCTTTGTTTATCGAGTAGTTAATTTTCCCTCCAAGTGATGTGAATGAGAACATCGTATTGAAAGCTCTAATGTTTTCACGAAAATGTTGAGCTATCTCATCAGAAAACGTAAGCAAGTATATCAGCAACTGTGGAGGTAACTCTAGTATAGGCAATTCCACTTTCCCTATACAAGATTTGCATTTTTCCTTTTCTTTCCTATACGTTCACCATACCAAAATCGGGCACTGCAATTACTACCGATGAACGTTTGATCTCCATCATCTAGGTATCCTGAATAATATTCACATATAATATTAGTTATCCACATCTTGTATATACCGAAATCAAATCAAAATCGTACTAATAAATATATGTAAACTCATAGTTTTTAATAACTACTAAATGAAATACCTTGGTTTGACGCATTACTACGTTTAGTAGATTGTTTTCCCGATTTAGTTTCGTCTCGTTTTTGGTGGATGTTATTGCATCTATAAATGTAAAATAATGTTAAACCACATAAAATATGCAACATTTAAAATATTAGTTAATGAATGAAATACCTTTTGAATTATGATTCACAATTGTAGATGATGTTGATGCAACACTTGTATCTTCTATAGCTTTGTAACCACATGGATGTGCTGGTTTTAATCAATTGATAAAATTTAAAATTATATATTCTTTAACACATGGAATTAAAAGTATATATAAAAAAAAAACTTCAAGTAAAATATAAATAACCTCTTGACTTCATGCACAACAACTCATGTGATATATTAGATAGTGGATTGTGCTCTGTGAAACAATAACAGAATAATTACGACATTATTTTATTAACAAATAGCATGCTTTTATTAACTTAATGATCAATGAAGCTTGTGGGTTATGAAATAACTTAACCTAATAATATGCTGCAATCTCGACCAATAGAATCAGATATTTTAGAAGCATTACGTGAATCATTGATATTCGATGTGAGAGTTGGTTCTGTGTTAGAAACTTTAACCAAAAATAGATTAGTTATTAATTCAAATAATAAACTCGTATAAAATTTATCTAATATTTTGTGATCTCTATATAATAAGATGAAAACAAATCAACAAATTACCTGCTGAACTATAAGTTTGTTCAGTCGATCCGTTAAACACTTGCAAAGTGTCACTCGATTCTCAAAAAATATTAATTGTTTTAGAGGGTGAATCTGTTTTACACGTGTAAACAAAATTTTATAATGTAGAATACACATTTAGGCTATGTCACTTGCATAATTTTGTACTAAAATTATTACACACCGGGAGGATGTGACACTTTGTTCCTCTTAGATGACATATGCATTATCCTTGCACATCTAGCATTTTTATATATATCATTGATGCTTGTTATATCTTGAAAGACATTGCGAGGAGTTCCCAACATAGATTGTTGTCTCTTTCTTGTACCGATGGTAGCAGGTGTTATAGTGCAACACCTAACTTCATTAATTGGTGAAATGTTAACATTAGGTGCCAAAGAAGTGAAATCCTGATTGAGCACTGGAATAAAATAAATTATAATTTTAACAGGCATTAGCATTTGACAATATATGATCTCAAATACGAAATCTACTTACTCGATGGTCGAAATCTAGAAATATTCTCCGAAAATGGTATATGTGAACTACCACCAGGACTATACCCTTGTTTAGATGTTCTTTTCTTCATGATAAGCTAACTTATCTATGCCTCTTTTTTATAACAGCGAAAGAAAAATAATTGTTTCAATTTTAATAAGTAGATGATTAGATTTAATTTGAAAGAGAATAACACTTCACTCAACTAAACTATTTTAATAAACAAAATCACAAATATCTTATATATTAATTGAGGAGACAGAGAGAGAAAATGAGAAGGAAAAATCTTATGTGTCAATCAAAGAGAGTTTTGAGGGAAAAGTAACCAATCATCACTTTCTTTATTAAATAAAATTCTAAATTAAACAAATAAAAAGATATTATCAATTAATTTATTTCTAAGCCAATAATCAATTAACTTTCGAATCAAATATTTTCAAACTATTTTCTTATATTATTAATATATACTGATTATACATTGTTGCGAAAAATTCAAAATATCTTCTGAAACAAAGATTTCACAATAAACGAAAATTAATTCTTATTCTTTTAATTTCAATTTCGTAAGTCTAATATACATAAAAATTTAAATGGGTTTAGTTGATTTATTATTTTGTCTCATATCGGTGGTGAGAGTTTTGAAAAATAATAATACAAAATAAAATAGACCTCACATGCTCTTTTAAAATTTTTATTTCGGATATATTTGGTTTTAAAAAATTGAACCGAATAATATATATATTCATTTTCTATGATTTCGTATGTTCAAAAATTGAACTTTTTATGGGCCAGAACAACACGCCACTTTATTAGTTACAACTTTATTATGAGATATTATACAATGAATATTATATAGATCAAAACAAAAAAATAATTATTTTTATATAGAAAGATTACGAACTTCGATTTTTGCATAAATAATATGGTAAGTAATTAATACCAACTAGATTTTGACCCGCGCCAAGCGAGAGATTATATAATTTTCTTGGTAAATATAATATCTATAGTGTTTTTAATATTATTGTAAATTATATATAACACATGTCTAATATTTTGAAATATTGTTTTAACAAAAAAACATATGTTAATATAATACCAATGTCTTTTGTACGATTATGTGTAATACAAAAGCAGAGTTGGATCTTCAGATTTTCGATTAGATTAGTTCAATTTTTGTAGGACACGTATAAGTATCAGTCACATGTCGATTCGTGTTATTTCGAATTCGGGTTAGTTCTAAAAATTTAAATAAAAATCGAAACACCAGATAGTTCAGTTTGGTTTGGTATTAACTAAAATCACACAAAAAATCAAAATAAACAAAAAAAATGTTCTTACATTTTAACTTAGTTCAAGCTATTTTTTTAGCAAAAAATAAATATTGTGCTATTCGATTTTTTAAAACCGAATGAATCTGAAATATGATTAAAAATGTTTTCTAAGTGACTATATGATGTCTATTTTATACTATAAGTTTATTGCTATTCAAAACCCTTTCAACCAATATGAGACAAAATAATAAACCAATTAAAGACATTTAAATTTTTATGTATATTAGACTTACGAAATTGAAATTAAAAGAATAAGAATTTAATTTTTCGTTGATTGTGAAGTTTTTGTTTCAGAAATTATTAGCAAATTTATTTTTTGCAATCATAGATATTTTGATTTTTTCGCAACGATGTATAATCAGTATATATATTAACAATATAAGAAAGTAGTTTGAAAATATTTGATTTGAAAGTTAATTGATTATTGGTTTAGAAATAAATTAATTGGTAATATCTTTTTATTTGTTTAATTTTAAATTTTATTTAATAAAAAAGTGATGATTGGTTACTTTTCCCACAAAACTCTCTTTGATTGACTCATAGGATTTTTCATTTTCATTTTCTCTCTTTGTCTCCTCAATTAATATATAAGATTAGTCAAGTAAATCTTAACAATAATGAGCATCCCTCTTATAATAATATGATGTGATTAAAGTATATAACTTCTCAAATCATTATTGTTAGTAAAATTTTCTGCTTATGAAAATCACATCCTATCTAATGATGGATGACGTTGAAAATTGAAAATATAAGTACAAAATCTGCCAAACTATTGCTTATATACTCTTTTAACGCATCTCAATATGGTCTTCTCACGTAAAAGTTTTATTGCCCTATTGATCTGGGTTTGTTTTACCGATGCAAGATAATAATTCGAAAATATATCATCATTAACACCTAAATATTACATTTCCTCAATTTTACCGATACTTGTTTGTTTTTAACATTTAAGAGCAAAATATTTTGTTATCATTCGATTTATGGAGATCACATCAAATATTATAATGATTAAAGACATGTAGAATAAGAAATTTAGCTACAAAATCTGTAAAAATTATACATAAATGAATATTTTACACATCTCCATATACTGTATTTATTTCAAATATATTATTGACATTTATTTATTTTTTTAAATACTTTCTAGTAGTCGGATTCATACATACAGAGATTTAGATATAATCATACAATGTTTGACATTCAAATTATATACAAAACTATGAGAAACTCAATCCTTATAACTAAATCTCTATAATAAATATACTATAAACCCTATAACTAATAAATTCACCATAAATTGTTAACTGTTAAAGAGCAATAATTATAGCACGCTTCACACTCATTACGTCATCCTCCAAAAGGTAGGAAGTGAACATGCACGACACTTCATAAAACCATTTAAAAAACTTATCAAATCTCCTTTACACAAAATCTTCCTTTTTGGGTTATGACCTCTGAATCTTCAACCTTTATTCATCTACAACAATTTTTTTGTCTACAATGACACGATACACTCCAGTGTTAGAGATCACACGTTCAAAAAAAAACTGATTGTGTGATTATGGTGAGGATCTCGAGGTTGTGGAAAGAAATCGAGCGTTCCAGCCCTTGTTATGAACTTATACTCGCTGACTCGGAGGTAGGATTTGTCTGATACTCTAAATTTAACATCTCTATTATCGCTCAATAAATCTTCCATAATTCGTCCGCATTTTATTTTGCATGTCATTTTTCCTATATAGAGAAAGGAATGTCAAATAGAGGCGACCGTTTTCTGTGATTCCATGGATCAACTTTCCTCTGATGTATACGAGGGAGACTGTGTGCAGATAGAGTACTTTACAGTCCGAAGTTTTTCATTTTTAAGACCTAACACAATCCACTCATGTCAAATTTATTTCACCAATCTGACAAAACTTGTGAAGACTCCATGGGGATTCTTCAACAATATTCCGCTGACCAATTTCAGGCCATTCCACGAAGTTCTTAGTTCCAGGGAGCGATTCTATCAACCTCTCAGTAAAGATACTTTATTTTCGTCGATGTTAAAGTCTTCAATATTAATAAATTTAAAAGTAACATATTTTTTTAGTTGATGTGATCGGATCTTTGGTAAGCGTTGGTGAGCAGCGCAGTGCTGTGGATACTCCGCCAGAGGAAGTCTGGCTAATTGAAAACAAGATTCTGGACTTCAAACTTCGTGATGCAGAGTACGTTTTAAATCAAAAGTTTCTAGGATGTTCTTTGTGGAAACGGTTGTTTGATGTTATCTTCATTGTATGCATTAGTAAATTAGGAATACTCTAATATGCATTGTAATAGTTTGTAATTATTTGCTCTTTGATGCTTTGTTTGAGGTCTTTCAATTTCCCACCCATGATTCTTGCTTTTGTTGTAGCGGCTTGGAAATCCTCTGTTATGCTCATGGGAAAATGGCGTAAGAGTTCTATGACAGGTGGAATATGATTAGGAACCCCTCTGTGCATCATGAGGCTGTCGTGCAAGTACAAAGGTCGTGCCCTATTTTCTGTGCTCTAAGGTTTTGGCGGATCGTCAAGTGTGCAGGTATGATAAGTTGACTTTTACATAATATGCTATCTCTATATATGAATGATCATATATTATGATTCCTCTACAAATATGCAATGGTTTGCTTTAATCCTTTCATTGCGTGTTACCTTAAACTATAGCTAACTGAAAATTTTATTGTTTTAAAATACTGATTAACAATAAATTTAAGACTAAATTGTGACCTCATATGCAGGAAATGTGTTTCGAACTTAGTCTCTCTCTAACGGTTTAGTTGTACACAACTTCCGTTTGAACAGTTTGAAATTATATATTTGGTTCCTCTGGTTACATAATTCCTCACATCAAACTGCTCTGATTGCAGACTACCTTCGATTCACCAATGAACATGGAGTATTTGAATTTCGCTTTGATCCTCGAATTACAGAGGCATGGAATCTACGCCGAAGGTATGGTTATAATTGATTTTCCAAATTTCGAAATGTCTTCCTGTGTTGTTATATGTTTAAATGTGTGTATGTTATTTTAGGTTAGCCGACTTCCCGCATCTACAACCAAGGCCTGAAGATGATATGAAAATGATGAAGTTGAAGATTCCTGATGATCAATAGTCTCGACTCCCCGAACCCACTATGTTTTAATTTATTTTCTTTAAATTATGAACTTATCTCTCTGTTCCGTACAATTATCAACTCAAACTCTACTTTATTAGTTTAATATTAATCATTTTCTGGTTTTTTTGTTTACTTTGAAAATTAAATATGTAGGTTAAACCCCTCAAAGGATAAAACCCTAAACCCTAATCCCAAAACCATGGAATAGCAAACCATAAACATTAAATCATAAAGCCTTTTAAATGTAAACAATAAACATAAGCACGAAATCCTCTGAAATTGGTTCAATGAAAAATTAGGTTTCTACTGTCTTGTAGTCGAATTTTTTGTTGATAAAAGCTAAACCCTAAATACCAATGCTTTAGTTTTAAAACAATTAAGTAAAATAATTCATATATTCAGATACTAAAATGTACATGAATAATGTTTGTAATCTTTTCCATATCCTTTGTCCAAGCTTAAGCCCCACAAATACAAACTTATACCACAATATATAATCATATTGTACATTTATAAGTTCTTAATTGATTTTAACTACTACACATGACTAAAATTATATTAGTCATTGCAAATTATATCATCTATTTTGAACATATTGTGTTAATGTAGTTCAGAAAAAGAAACTGAATTATAAAAGTCGATTAGAGCATAAGATATATAATAAGTTTAGAAATAAAAATAGATAACATAGTTCTTAAACAGAAGATAAAAGTTTAGGTTTTCGCAACTTTGAACATAATTGAAAAGTTTTAAAAATCATTTGACATTTCAACATCGTTGTCCGATGCTGAAATGCCCCATTCATCACGCTACTTCGAACGTTTCTTTGTTGCACGCCAGCTCTTGGGTGATGGGGAAAATCCAACGCTATCATCACTACCACAACGATTTCCCTCTTCATCTTCAATGGTGTGCTTCGTCGTCTGACTATCGTGCCCCTTATAATACCTCTCGTCATATTTATCCAGACTCTCTGATTCGGATTCCTCTTCATCACTTTCCTCCTTTTTGAATCACCAGCTCTTTCTTCATCAGCTTCAATCTTTGGATCATCCTCATCCTCATCTTCGTTCACATCTTGATTAGCTTCTTGGTTAACTTCTAGCATTTCAACATTAGTGACATTAGGAGGAACATCTTGTGTGACCTCTTGATTATTTGTATGTTGAATTGAATCAACATTCATATCACTACTAATGACAATAACATTTTCCTTGGTGCCAACCGTAAGCAATGTGAAGTTATCTGCTACCTTAGCTTCAAATTCGTTGAAAAAAACAAAAACATTAATTATGCCTCATAAACAAAATCTAAATAACTTACAGAAATTTAAAACCTAAAATATGACTTATCACAGTTAGTTTTCTATTTTACATTAATTTTAAATATAACAAAATCTAAAAAAAAAATCTCTTCTTTACACAAGTATCAAATCACATTAGTGTAGACAGTCATGATTATTTTTAGACACCTCCTAAAGTTATTTCATTTGTTCACATAATATTATTATTGGCTAACATAATTCCAAACATTAAGATAAATATATTTGGCTAAAAAATATTTTCAAAATTTACGCATGCAAAAATGAATTGATGATAAGGTGTTCATGATCTTATAGGAAGACTCAGAAGGAGACATTAAGTCTTGACTCTGTGATGGGTTTGATGAGCTGACCATGCCTGATTTTATGAAAAATGAGTTAATCGCATCCGTTCAAATTTTAGGTCTAATACTTACTCGAATATGTGTAAATTGTTATGTATGTTTGTTAAGACAAAAATATGATAACAAAGAGGCAGAAAAAGAAAGATATAGAACCAAACCTGACTTAATATTGTTGGAGCGATTTTGAGAAAGAGAGGTCTGAAAGTGTTAAAGATGTTGAAGAAGAGAGATGTTTGAAACCAAATGAGAGAGAAGATGAAAAGACATGAGGAGTTCAGGCTTATTTAATTAAGCGTTATGTTGTCTTAATATTTGTCATGAACTCATACTTAATTTTTTTGGGCTGAACCCATTTATACTCCCAATTTGAAAATCCAAAATTTTAATGTTTATATTTTAATAAATACACAGACTCATAATTAAGTTCCATTAATCTATATTTATATAAAAGTCAATAACAAAAATATTTTCTGATATTTATGTTATTTTTATTATAGATTTATGCAGCAACATTTAGAATTGAATTTATTATTAATAGAAAAACCAATAAACCAGAATTGTGAAATATAGTATAACACCATTAAGTTACTTGAAAAAATAGAAAAACATAGTCCAAATACATAACCAAGTCTTAATCTGAACATAAATGATATAACAAAGTCTACTCAGATTTCTCTTTTTTGATTGACTTCAGACAAATCTTCTTGGTTATGTTAATGACATTATTTGACTCATGGGATAAAGTCTTCAGTATTTCTTCATCGTTTAGATCCTGAACTTTGATAACTTACTCAAGAACATTTTCAAATATTGGAGGGGATTCATTCTTCGTGGCAGATGTTTGATCAGGAATAATTTCAGTTACCATCACCTTTGATACCTCTCCATCCGTATCATCATCTGATGATTTCCTTTTAGATGAGGGAGTAAGATCAAGTGGTAAACATGAATTCGAATTATCCTCACTGTATGATATCATCAAAGGACAATGTTTTGCACTTCCTTCACCCTAATTATAAAAAATTAAAGATATTAATATTTGATATCTATAGAGAATGCAATTGCTAAACATGTTATTAATACAACACGATAATTTACCTCGGTATTTTCAGAGTTAGTAAGCATGTGAATCGGAGTACGTCCCCAATTATTCATGATCCTCTTATTGGCGACCTTTATGACTTTAAATGTGTCATATTTCCATACCACATTGGCACGTTCAACCCCAATGATAAACAAAAACTTGAGACCACCCAATTGAGTAAGAGCAGTGGGTAAAGTTGCGGGATCAATTAACTATACAAATTCAAAAAATCAAATTGAAAAACTATAGTCGCTTGTTTATAATAATTATATACTTATTTATAAACAACTCAAAACCTCTCCCATTGATTCGGTCAAGTTGGCAGCAGTTCTCTTAACAATCACCATAGCATCTCTGTCAAAGACAATGAATTTAGCTTCTCCACTGCTATCATTGACGCGCAAGTGAAACATAAACCTTGTGAGAAGCCAATTATATGTTAAAAAAATTATTATCAGTATCTTATATGTATGAATTGATCTATATGTCTAATAGGAGTTACCTTGTAACAACATCTGTAACTTGATTAAAACACTTTTGGTAGAAAAAGCTTTTTTTTTCACCTTGGCCAGATTCGACATCAATCTCAGGTAAAAAAAATTTTTGGCATCCTTTGCAACTAATATAGAACCAACCCATATCTGCATCAACCGAAACGATCTCACATAGAACAACAAACCTACCAACCTGTAAATTTTAATATAACCAAGGTATATAAGTTATAAACGATATAGTAGAAAATGTATCCTCATTTTAAATTTTTTATAGATTACATACCTCAACAGCCTCACGAATCTCTTCAAGAAATTTAGGCACATTAGTGGTAAAAAAAACTCATCAGCGGCTAAGGATGTAATAGACATTGTTTTCGTCGGAACATTGGATATTGTAAGGTTATTATCAGGCAAACTGAAAATAAAAACAGTTAACGTCAAAAACTGAAACAAAACGTAAAAATAATTATGGTATCGTATTATAAAACAAACCTTGCCCTAAAATCTTCGATTTATAGATGTGGAGAGTTCAAGAAAAGATTTTTGCAATTGAATGCGTTAAATGCACTCCAAACATCTAAAAAAACATACTCAAAATTATTAGCATGCGTAAAAAATATAAAATGATATAAAACTTCAACAAAACAAAGGATTAAAACATTAACTTTGCTAATGACTTACTCGACAAAACTGTGCAACTAAGATAACAACAGATTCATCATGAGTCTTAACAAAATCATCAACTCGATGAGCATATTCACCAAAGAGATTGCACGACAGTTTTGTATCCCTATACATTAACATTCGAGTTTTTAAAAGTTAGTTAGACATCATATAAAAAAATAATATGATAATAAAATAAATTTTAAAACAAAAATACAAATTAACTTACTCCATATTACCCATCTCAACAATCAATTTTTTGTTTTCAATAGTATTATTGGTGAAAGACTGAATTTCTCCGAGTGAAACAATTTGTCCAATAACATCTACATAAAAACCAAATAATATAAAATCTATAAATATTTATGTTAATGAACCATAGGGAAAATAATACTTACCAACCAAAAATTCAATCTCCAACTTTCCACCTAGAATATCATCAAATGGTGCGAAACGCCAACCAGTTAACGTGTCCGGCAGTTGGTCACATTGTTGAACAATTGTGTTTTGATAATAATAGATCTTGTATGGATGATCTGTACTCTTGTAAGCAGCAACTGTTGGACCAACAACAAAATTTTGAAACACCTTTGTCTCCCCTTCTTTTAAGAGACGTTTAAAATGTGACCAATGTTGTTTCTTAATGGTTGCACCAATTTTTGTCTCCTGTAAATTAATTAGAAGATGTTATTAGTATCTATAATTAAAACAATAAAAAATATAAATAATACATGTTTAAAACTTACGTGAATGTCACAAAGAATGAGTTCCAAAGTTTCTCCATAAGGAGTAACTTGCTTCCACAATCGAATAATCTTTACAATGTCTTCCATGTTGACTTGTAAGGCTTTAGCTCGGAAAATTTATTCTCTTGAACCATGATTAACCATATTCTTCATCTGTTTTGAGTGTTTTGGTGATTTGGAATGTAAAGTTGACTACATCTTTATATAGCGAGTAGGGTACTTGATATTATAGAATATTCGGGGCATTTTAAAACGTAATAAATGGTATAAAATCTTTTTTAGTGATTCACATTAACTACAAATTTAACTACAAAACGAATGCGTATTCCGGATTTTGCTCACAATTTAAACAAAATGAGATCACATTAAATACATAAATATCAAGCTTACCAAATAATCTTCTGGTTGAGAAATTATAAAAATAATAAACCCACGTATTAATGCTAATTACCTAAACTATTTAGTATTAATAAAATGATGATATTTTACTTACCTAAAAGGTTTATGCCGATATTCTTGATAACAACCCAATCAAAAAACTACCAAATAAATGTTTGGTACGATTTAGTTATTATACGAAATGTGATTTAATTGTAAATAAAATCTCATTTAACTACATCTTAAATCTAATTGGCTAATACAATCCGAAAATTCTCTCTGGTTGACAATTCAGCTTATAAATTCAAAATTTTCTCTCTCTGTCTCCTCGATTAATATATAGAGATTTATCAAAATATCTTTTTTTTGATAAAAATGTGAATTTTCATTAAAGGTAATGATATTTTAGTACAAGTAGTTGTTAAAAGTTAAAGAAAATTTTAAAAAGTCTAAAAGAAACAACTTATATAATCGAGCAAGTGATTCAAGTTACAAAAATGTAACTTGAGTCCAAAAAAGCTTCAGAAAGTACTTAACCTTGCGTCTTATTTGTTTAGTCTAAAAACATCTTGAGTCCTATTTGTTTAATTCTTACACAAACGCTAAAACATTTTTTCGAATTTTCTATAGAGAGATTGTAAGATTATGATCTTTGGTATTTTATTCCAAAACAAGTGAATATGAAATAGAGAAAGTATGATTTAATTAAAAGATACTTTATTATCAGCTATGTTAATTTCATAAGTTTTTGAAGTAATTTTATACTATTTTTGTTAGCAAATTTGTTTTGTTGCTTCAGCATGATATTTCTCTTTTCTTTCGCATATTAATGTCAACCATTGTTGTTATTGGTGAATTCAACCCTTGATTGTAAAAGAGCAAATCCAACAAGATAAAATAATAAGAGTTGAAGAAGAGGTGTAAAAAAATTAAAAAAGTTAATTTACCAAAATCTATATTTTTTTAAGCATATGTGTCTGATATTTTAGTTGCAACCTCTGTTGTTGTTGATCTAAATCTGTAGCAAAATTTTTGAAACCAATATCTAATGTAAAACCAGATGTAGAAAGGGCTGGTTCCGTTGCAAACGATGTCGGTTCAATCAAAAAAGACATTGAGTTTTCTGCACGAGACGCCATCCAATGATCATGAGTTTGATCTTGATATTGATTTTGTTGATGATGATCAACATGTATCTGTGTTACTACAAATGACACAATAGATATTGATGTTTCAATAAACTAAAGTTTTAAGTAATAATAATCGTAACAAGGAAAAGAGAGAGAGTGGTTTGTCTTTTACCTTTATTTGTTCCACTAAGTTTATGCAGCAATTCTATTTGTTGGGCAATTAAATCGTTGAATATGAAAATTTGGCGAGCCAATTCGCAACGTTTGTAGTATTGTTTAAAAAATATGGATTATCTCTTTGAAGATGTTTCCAAACTGAGAAAAACAGGAGGTAAAAAATGTTTTTGCTAAATCAAATTGATTTTCTTTTACTTACTTGATCTAGTGTGATAGAATGAAAAATCTGCTGATTATCATGTAGATAAGTCATAGTTTCTTCCAAACTCATGTACCTGAGAATACATCTTTCGATTTTTGCTTTGATCTCGAAAACAGAGATGGTAAAATATTAATTTAGATGATACAAATTTTCTAAAATATTTGGTAAGAAAGAATGAAGAATCATCGTACACAATCAATGACGGCAGATGAACATTTTGAGGTCTTTATTGAATATAAAGTCGAATATTGCGTGAATAAAATTAATCTCGAGATTCTGCACAAAAAAAGAGAATAATCTCGAGATATAGTTGCTAAGTTAGTTACATTTTCTGTTAAAATATTCAAATTTGATATTTTGTTTTTAGTCGAAATAGTGCATCACATTCTTTTTCCTGATTCTGTAGATTTGTTTTAGTTGTTTAATGTTTATCTCCTGTTCTGTGTTTTAAGAATTATTAAATGTAGTCATAAATTATCGACCATGTTAGGACTTTTAAATTACTAAAATATAAAATTTGAAGTAAAAATAAATAAATCAAAGTTTTAAGACAGATACATTATATCAACCAGGGCAATAGGATAATTTGAAAAATATTTGTCTTCTAGTTAGCTGATTTGGTGACAATAATATTGGTCTGGGTTCGGTATAAAAACAGAGTTAAATTTGATGATTTATAATAGGTTAATAATCAACAACAAAATCTAAAGAAAAAAAAGTGAAATTCATCTACATCTTCAAACATCTCTGCACCATGAAAGCAAACAACAGCTCATCTGCAATGTCCAAATGATTTACACATACAAACCAATGTCATTACTAAATTCGCATTCTGTTTTAGGCATTTTGTGATTATGACACAGAGTCTTCAAAGCTCGAGATGATACCTTAGATAGATTTCTTGGAATGGAACTACACGAAGACAACCTCAAATTTAGCACAAGGGTTATCTTGAATGTGCCTACTTAGACTCGAATTTCCCTCGAATTTGAAGTTGTACAAAGCTTGTCGTTGCGTGAGGCCAAGCGGGTAGATCTTGTGTATTCTAAGCTCGTTGTCTCCTTTTAAGCTTGGAGGCCTTTCCTTCTTCCACACCGGCTCATGTTTTAAAGACTTGAACTTCGTGAGAACCGCAGATTCTAGAGCTTCCCAAGTCAGATTTTTACCCCTGGATTGGAAAAGAACCGCATGAAGACACTATTTGATTAATTGGGCAAATGAGCAAAGATTTCTTACCTCAAAAAGACGGATTCCATCTCAAACCGGCCTCTTTCTCTAACAAAGACATGATGAACTGTGTCTGATCCTCCCCTTGTGCATTTGCAAGGTCGTTTCTTGAAATTACGGCTTTTTTCTTCTTGCTCCCGAATCCTCGTAGCCAGAAAAATGCAGAGACGACAAGAAGAGTGTACAGCAGCCATATCAACAAGTGCCTTGAAAGAATCTGAAGGACCCTCGTACTTCCACCTAAATCAAAATACAAAACATGAAGCTTTCAAGAAGAAGTTATTACACATATTTATGATCATATATGAAAAAAAACATGGACCTTAGTGTCTGATTATAAGCAGCAGGGTTAGCTGCGAGATACTTCATTCTCTTTGCAACTGGCACCACATCTTCCATACTCTTAATGTGAAGGACCGAGTCTGGAGCAGGTGCAAATTCTTGTATATTTGGAGCACCAACAACCACGGGGACGGATCCTGAGAAGAAATGTTGAACAAATTGCTTAGTAAAATATAACATTCTAACCAAGTATGTCTCGGAAAAAGAATACTTCTTTGTCTAATGAAATCACCAACACCGATTTTTAAGATATGCTCACAGAGAGAGAGAGAGATGAGAGCTAAAATGTACCAGCAACAAGAGATTGGAAGAATTTCTCGGTCACATAATCCTCCTCGTTAGTGTTCTCAAAAGCAAAACTGAATTTGTACCGCTTAAGAGCTTCAACCTTGTCAACTACATGAAATTTACACAGAAAAAAAGAAGAATCACATAAAAAATTGCAGCTCACTGATCTTCCAGCGTTCAAGTTGAACAATAAACCTAATTTCTAAGTTACCTCTTCCATCCCGGTTCCGATGACAAGCACCATAAGAATCAATCTTGATTTTAGTCTTCATAAGGGCTTCAAGTACTTGCAATCGGAAATTTCGAGCAGCGCAATTGGAAATAAAAGCAGCTGCTATAGCCTTCTCGGTCTTAGGCTGTACTGGAGCCATTATATCATACTCAGCCCACGAAAAATACCCGACAGGAACATCTGATGATAGACTAGTGGTCATCACAATATCATAACCTGTCCTGATGAACAAGAATACATAGACAAAACCGATTCCGTAAACCGTTTATATACATTCTACCAAAACAAATGCCCTGGAGAAGGGAAAAAACGTCAAAAGTACTGTTAAGATTGTGCTTACCCACCGTCGTGCCTGAGCGAGATCATTCTCTGGATAGTACTGTGCTGATTCCATGGAACGGATTATAGAAAGAGTTCCTTGTTGATGACCTAATCCAAAAGCAGCATCTGGTGTCTTACCTGAACTATCTCCAAATATACAATCGACAGAACACGACTGAAAGTCCTATCCATTTGAAAGAACACATATGAAATCAATAACCCATTAAGAAGCAGACACTAGAGCTTAACATCGTCCAGACAAAAATTTGATTCATTGTGTTGATCACAGAGACGTGAAGAAAAGGGTTTTAAGGTGTGTGTACCTTCTCACCACCGGAGATAAAAATTGGATCTTTATTGAAATCCCTAGAGTGAGTCACTGAATCTTCTCTCGTCAACCAATCCTCGCAGCTCTCTGTAGGCAAATCGATCTTCCGGTCGGATCTCTGCAGCGGAGAATGCGAGAGCGACGGCGACTGGGTGAAGAAATCGGTGAGCGTATCGACCAAAGCGACTTTATCGAGCCGATCCAGAAACCCGATCTCGGCGATTACTACTAGAGCCACGCAGATTGGTAACAGATTTGACAGTTTTCTCTTAAAAGATGAAGAGGAAGAAGAGCCATTTGCGAGGGGCAAATCATCATGGGCAGCTCCAATTCTGGGTCCTCTTATATTCGAGAAAACACCCATTTGAAACCAGAGGACGAATCTCTCCGTGAGGAGAATCAAACAAGTTTTTGCTTTATGAGGTTTCAATTAACGAAGAACAAATAGAATGTTGTTTTGATTTCGAGTGAGGGACACACTGATTTAATTTCGTTAGAACCAATCACTCTTCGATCGGCAATTTGACATGGTGCTATCAAATGCTCCGATGCCCTTAACTGAAAAAAGAAAAATGCTCTACCCTTAAATAAAAAAAGTGCTGGTATTTACTCCAATTTTTCTTATACTAGATGGTTTGTCCGCATTATATTTGTATATATAGATTTTACAAATAAATCAAAATTTATAATTTGATAATATAATATTTTATTATTCTAAAATTATGATGGATGGTAAATATAAATATTTACATAATTTTTTTGAGTCAGAAACGAACTTTTTATTGACTTCAAATCGAAGTAGCTACACCAAGAGTTGCCTTAGCTAAAACATCACCAACATTATTACAAGAACGAGAGACAAAATGAAAAGAAATAGACTCAAACAAAGGAACCAAATTTCGAATCTCACAGAGGATCACAAAAAAGATCATTATGAAATTTCCCCTGATGCATAAGATGCACCAAAGTCTGTGAATCCGAGAAGAAATGAACCTCTCGAAAATCTTGAGAAGAGGCTTTTTCCATAGGCAAAAGCAATGCCCATGCTTCCGCCGCTAGATCGGAAACTACGCCATTTTTGAATTCTGTAAATTCGCCCATAAATAAATTCGTATTAGAACGGAAGATGAAACCTATGCCACAGGTTAAAGAGCTTGAGTTCCACACAACATCTAAAAAGCAACAAATACCATGAAGTGAAAGAGGTAGGGAGGTAGTGACTTGAGGATTACGCAAAGGCTTAAGCTCACGGGCTAAGGTCCATTCACGTGCATCAGTGCATGATGAGGTAACAACCTCCAACTCAGAGACAATATGATTTGAGAAGATCCATTGATTTCGCGCCTTCCATAAATGCCTTAATATCCAAGCTAGAAGATATGTATCCCTCAATCCCATAGGTGAAAGATTCCAAGATGAGACCCCACACGCAAGAAGTTGCTTCACCGAAGAAGCGAAGGAGAAGGTTGGTAATTGGATCAGAGCTAGCTCCCAAACCCTTTGTGCAAAACCGCATTGAACCAATACACGATCTTTCGTTTCAATACTCCCACAACGAAAGCAAAACATTTATATAATATCTTACAAATTTTGTTTTTCAAAATTTTAGATATGTTATTTTTAAATTAACACATTTTCTTATTTTTTTCGCCTATTAACACATTTTCTTATATATAGTTTAAAATTGGGTAGTGTTGGCCTCATCTCGACCAGACCCTTTAAGAGGAGAATGAAGAGTCAATGGATCGACAAAGGAGGAGGCCCATTAGTTGAGCCGAAATAGGTGAAAAGACGACGCCGTTTTGGTGGTCAGGGAAGTTGCAACTTCCGAGAGATCTCCGGAGAGAATCGAGGCAGCTGAAGACCTAATCGAGGGAGAAGGCTGAGAGCTATAAGAGAGGGGGTCATCGAAAGAGCAAAGGCTCTCTCTTTTTGGGTTCTAAAAAACGAGTGATTAGATACAATTTACGTTCATTCGAAAATCTTATTCTTCTTTTGTAAACAGTCATTTTCAGAATCATAAATTAAAGTATATTTTCAATTGGTGTTTGTCGAATTAGCTCAAACGGGATTCATCCCACTTTGTTCCACGAATTCTTCTTTCTCAAATCCATTCTAAGATAGTTGTGAGATTTAGCCCTCACAATTTGGCACCGTCTGTGGGGACAAAGTAATTGAATCTCTGACTCCGATAGCTAACAAGATGGATCTAGTCAACGGTGGCTTGAGCCAACCCGAATCCTCACCACTGACACCGAGCCATGGCTCACCGACCCGCGTAGGCTCTGGAATCCCAGAGCTCCATCGATCTACCTCCTCGAACGAGCCTTCTGCCTCCACGGAAGGTCGATCGGAGCCTACTGGTTCCCAGTTAGCTCCACGAAGGCTACCCGATGACCCTACTCCGAGATCGCAAACACTCGGAGGCTCTGACCCGAATCTTGTCGGATTACAGCTTTCGGCATCAGCCGCGTCTCAGGTTTCAAATCAGCTTTCTGAAATCAGACAGATGATGCTGCAACTGGTAAGTCGTACCCAAGAGAATGAATGGTTGGTTCATCAGCTAGCATCCCGACAACAGCAAGTCGAGCAGGAGAAGAGGTCGGTAGTACACTCGTCCCAGCCGTCGAATAGGAGAGGATCAAGGGTGACCTTTCGAGATCTCCTCGATGACCCATCCTTCCCTCGGGGACGTCTCGATTTCTCTCCCAGTCGCACGATACCTGAAAGGGAGGAGCCTCCTCCCTCGACGTCTCTGGCAGGGACCACCCCGACACCTAACCCATTAGCCACTGTAGCGATGGCAATGGGGAGTAACTTAGCCAGTTTTAGCTCGGGACCTGGTCAGGTATCGCAACAGGTATTGGAGCAGAGACGCAACCTGCCTCCACCGCCTCCGATACCTAGACCTAGTGACCACGATCCAATCTCAGCTGGCGGAAGGACCTCCTCCTACGCAGCCTTCGATTACAGCCGACCTGATCCCTCAGAGGCTCAACAGAGAGCGGGACCTCCGGGTCCGACCCTTCCAGGTTCCCTGGTCGACCAAATTAGACAGAACAGTCCCATGGGCCAAGAAAGGCCCAGATCCCCAGGAATATGGGGCCTAAACCCTGAGTGGGCCCAGCGGCAGCCCCGTGAACGAGCGTCTACCGATGTGTCAGACCCCCTCCATCTAGATAGCCCTGACACTATTCGGAGATACATGGAAAGAACGCATGCAGCTCTCCAGAGACTAAATGCACAGGTCCACAAGGGTACGAGCTCGGCACCTGAAATCGAAAGCATAATTGAGGAAACTCGAGGGACCCCGTTTACAAACAGGATAACTAACTCTTACATAAGAGATACGAAGAAAATTTGGATCCCCGAATTTGACGGAACCTCGGATCCTAAGGCTCATCTGAGAGCCTTTAGGTTAGCCATCGTCAAGGCTCACTTCACGCGCGAAGAATGCGAGGCTGGCTACTGCCGAACCTTCGCAGAGAACCTAACGGGCACAACCCTCGAATGGTTCTCAGGTCTCGAGCCAAATTCAATCGACAGCTTCGATCAGCTGACCAACGCTTTTGTAAAACAGTACTCGACTCATATTCAGAAGCAAGCTTCTGAAGCGGATCTGTGGAAAATCCGACAAGGATTTGGGGACATGCTCCGCGTCTACATAGAGAAGTTTAGGGCGGTCAGAACTAAACTTTCGAATCCAAATGACCAAGTCGCTATCGAAGCACTCCGACAAGGGCTTTGGTATCGCTCAGAGTTCTGGTCGGAGCTTAAGATAAACCCTTCGCCCACGATAGATGATGCTCTCCACAGAGCATCCCGGTTTATTACTCTGGAGGAAGAGACAGCTGCGATGGACAAAATCCATAAGAAGCAGCAAGCCTATTCAAAAACTAATCCTCAGGAAGCAAGAGGACAATCTAAGAAGGGTAGCTCCCGTAGTAACCAGACTCAAGGAGAGCACTCCTATGCAATTGACGAGCCCCAGGAGGACAAACTTGTCGCGACGACGGGCAGAGCCCCCTGGACTAAGTTATTTTATGAAAACAAATTCTGTACCTACCACGAAAGGAAATGACACTCGACAGAGGAGTGCTGGGACCTCCAGAGGCAGTTAGCAGCTAAGTTTGCTGCCGGCAAAATAAAAGACGTGGATCTTAAAAAGCCACCGCCCTTCCAAAGAAGGACGCCGCGTGAAGCCTCCCCGAAACGGAACAGGTCTCCTGGAAAGGAAACTGATTCGCCGCCCCCGGCTCCGAAGAAAAGGATCGACATGATCCTCGGAAAATTTTCAGAAGGAAAGAGCCTCCACACGGAGGCTCCGAAACCTCTCCCGGAAGGCACGGTGGCTGCCCTATTCGAGAAAGCATCACCCCAAGAACTCTCTAACTCTAGAGTAGACTACATCCTGGGAGGGTCGGATATTTGTCGAGAGTCCGTGAACTCGATCAAGGGCCACCTACGGAAGGCTGAATCTGGTTCTCGACCAAGACCGTCTAGACAAGAGTCGAATACCAAAATCTCCTTCTAGGAAAGCGAAACCCTAGAACTTAACCAACCACACGACGACGCATTAGTCATAACTCTCAATGTAGTCGGGTACGAAGTACCCAAACTGATGGTCGACACTAGAAGCTCCGTAGACCTCATATTCTACAACGCTTTGAAAGGCATGGAGATCGACGATTATGAAATCTCCGACCAGAAGGCCAATCTAGTAGGCTTCTCTGGGGAAACGACCACTTCCCTGGGAACCATCAAACTCCCAGTGATAGTCGGAGGAGTTATGAAAATGGTTAACTTTGTGGTAATCGACAAACGGGCCTCGTTTCACGCGATACTTGGGAGACCATGGATTCATAAGATGCGAGTTGTGGCCTCGACGTATCACCAATGCGTGAAGTTCCCAACCCCAACAGGGGTAGCCACCGTACAAGGTAGCCAGAAAATATCAAGAATTTGCTACCTAGGAGGGTTCCAAATCATAAAGGAATCCCCTCAATAGCAATTACAGATCCGAGAACAGCAGGAGGTGCAACAAAATATACGAGGACCCCCACGCAACCTCACTGAGCAAGTTTGCATCGATCCTACTTGCCCCGAAAAATGCGTCCGCATTGGGTCGGAATTACCTGCCCATGTCAAAGACAAACTCATACGCTTCCTCGCAGAGAACGTCCAAACTTTTGCTTGGACTACCAACGACATGAAGGGGATTGACCCGCAGGTCACAACGCATAAGCTAAATGTGGACCCAACATTTAAACCTGTAAAGCAAAAAAGGCGTAAACCTGGCCTCGAAAAGGCTCAAGCAGTCAATGACGATGTCGACCAGTTAATGAACGCCGACGCTATCAGAGAAGTTCACTATCCTGACTGGTTAGCCAACCCGGTGGTTGTCAAAAAGAAAAACGAGAAATGGAGGACCTGTGTAGACTTCACAGACCTAAACAAAGCATGCCCGAAGGACAGCTTACCACTACCCCATATCGACCGGCTAGTCGAGGCCACTGCAGGCCATCAGCTCTTGTCCTTTATGGACGCTTTCTCGGGGTACAATCAGATAATGAAGGACCTAGATGACCAAGAGAAAACCGCTTTCATAACAGAACGCGGAACCTACTGTTATAAAGTTATGCCGTTCGGACTAAAAAACGCCGGAGCCACTTACCAGAGGCTCGTGAACAAAATGTTTTCCGGACAACTAGGAAAAACAATGGAGGTCTATATAGACGATATGCTCCTCAAGTCCGCCAACGGGGACGACCATGTCGATCACCTCAGAGAGTGCTTCGATATTCTCAACAAATACGACATGAAACTCAATCCTGCCAAGTGTACCTTCGGGGTACCTCCCGAGGAATTTCTCGGGTACCTCGTAACAGAATGAGGGATCGAAGCTAACCCGAACCAGATAGCTACTTTCCTGGAAATGTCGTCACCAAGAACGACCAGGGAGGTGCAAAGGTTGACAGGGCGGATCGCAGCATTGAATCGATTCATCTCGCGATCTACTGATAAATGTCTGCCGTTCTACAAACTTATGCGAAGCAACAAAAAGTTCTTATGGGACGAGGAATGTGAAGAAGCTTTCAGGCAGCTTAAAGCCTACCTCTCCCAGCCCCCAATCCTCTCCAAACCCGTCGAAGGAGAGCCCTTATACCTCTATATTGTTGTTTCCCCAGCAGCGGTGAGCGGAGTACTAGTAAGGGAAGAGCAAAAACGAACAGAAACATGTTTATTATACCAGCAAGAGTCTAATAGACGCCGAAACGCGATATTCGGCTATGGAAAAACTGGCTCTGGCAGTCATCACAGCAGCCAGGAAACTCCGCCCATATTTCCAGTCACACTCGATAGTCGTAATGACATCTCAGCCTTTGCGTTCTATATTGCACAGCCCCAGCCAATCAGGGCGCCTAGCTAAATGGGCCATAGAGCTCAGCGAATACGACATCGAGTATCGGCCACGAACGGCGGCTAAAGCCCAAGTTCTAGTTGACTTTGTCATCGTGCTAGCTACCGAATACGTAGACATAGGCTCCACCACCCCGAAATGGACACTCCATGTTGACGGAGCCTCCTCAAAACAAGGATCCAAAATTGGCCTAAGGTTGGCTTCCTCAACAGGAGAGGTTATAGAACAATTCTACAGGTTAGGCTTCAACGCCTCCAATAATGAGGCTGAATATGAAGCATTGATTGCTGGACTAAAGCTCGCAATATGACTCGGAATCCGAGAGCTGAGTGCTTATAGCGACTCTCAGTTAGTAGCCAGCCAGTTTCACGGAGAATATGAAACGAGAGACGAGCGAATGGGGGCATACCTGGAGGTCATACAAAACCTCGCCAACCAGTTCGTGAAATTCGAACTTACCAGGATTCCCCGCAGAGAAAATTCCTCTGCTCATGCCTTAGCTGCCCTGGCGTCGACCTCCGACCCCCTCGTCAAGAGAATAATACCCGTGGAAGGTATAGACAAGCCCAACATTGACATTGCGATAAAGGACGCGATTAAGCCAAATCCCAAAGAACACAAAGAGGAAACTCAGCCCCTAGAAGTAGCTATCGCAGCTATCCAACACGACTCCCTCACTCAAGTCTTCACCACATTTTGGTTCCCAAGAACGAAAACCCGTAACATCAAAAGGCGAGCTTCCGGGGGCACAGACCAAGTTCGCAAGCTATACACTTGTATTGCCACCACCCCCGAAAGCGAGGCTACCCCCTGGGGCACACCTCAAAATTCTGACCTAAATATCAATGCTGAAGGTATTCATGAGAACGCAGCCTCCGACGAGCCTGATTCTCAGAATACCTCCGGGGGCACGATCCCGACTCAAGAAGAGTTAGGAAACGATTCGGAACCCGGACCCGCGCAAACTAATGCTCCGTCCCTTCAAGATAAATTCTCGGGAGAACGGATTGGCGAATCCCAATTATGTAATACATTCGGGAGGGTATAGCCTCCCCCCAATAAGTGGGAAGCTCGAAAACTCAAGGCATTAAGCGCAAGGTATTGCATAATCGAATCCGACCTCTACAAACAAAGCATCTCCGGACCATACCTCAAATGCGTCCACGACTTTGATGCTCTCAAACTTATGGTTGAGGTGCACGAAGGTTCGTGTGGAAATCACTCGGGGGGTCGGGCACTAGCCATTCGAATCAAGAGATAAGGCTATTTTTGGCCAACAATAGTCGCAGATTGTGAAACCTACTCCGCCCAATGTGACAAATGTCAAAGGCACACACCGATCATCCATCAGCCAACCGAAAAGCTATCTTCGGTATCAGCGCCATATCCATTTATGAGATGGTCCATGGATGTCATCGGACCTTTCGTACCTTCTGGCGGACAACGAAAGTTACGTTTCGTATTAGTTTTAACTGACTATTTTACGAAATGGATCGAGGCAGAAGCCCTCCAGCAAGTCACAAAGGCCGAGGTCAAAGCCTTCATCTGGCGAGATATCATATGCCGCCACGGAGTTCCGTACGAAATCGTCACCGACAACGGAACCCAGTTCACATCCGACGATTTCAGGGCATTCTGCGATACCTGGAACATACGACTCACCACTTCCACTCCGAGGTATCCTCAAGGGAATGGTCACGCAGAGGCCGCTAATAAGTCAGTGTTAGCCAACCTCAAGAAACGCCTTGGAACCTCGAAAAGATCTTGGGCCGACAAGTTGCCAGAAGTCCTGTGGGCATGTCGAACCACCCCTCGAAGGGCAACAGAAGAAACTCCTTTCTCCCTAGCCTACGGGATGGAGGCTATTGTCCCCGCCGAAGTCTCTGTTGGAAGCCTTCGACGGAACCTGTGCACCACGAACCCAGCAACCAACGACCAGTTGCTCCTAGATACCCTTGACCTGATCGAGGAGCGATGGGACCAAGCCTTCGCCCGCATCCAAAACTATCAACAGGCGATGGCACGACATTATAACTCTAAGGTCAAGTCGCGAAGATTTGTGGTCGGCGACCTCGTACTACGAAAAGTATTCAAGAATTCCAAAGAGCGAGGCGTCGGAAAACTCGGAACCAATTGGGAGGGTCCATATCGGATCACCCACGCGGTAAGACCCGGCGTCTATATGCTCATAAAGGTTCGAACCGGGGTACCAGAGATACGGTCTTGGAACGCCATGAATCTCAAGAAATACTACCATTAGGTACTCAAAAAATCGAACTACGTTAGGCTTACTCCTGAACCATAAAGCTTCCGAGCAACCTAACTCTAAGTTTTGGTGCACACAATGAATAAAAAACGTCATCAAGTTCCTAGAAACCTAAAATTAACAAAGGTCTTAAAATCCTATCAAAGAAAA
>OVAN01000475.1:0-58968 GCA_900406275.1 Anastatica hierochuntica
GTTAACTGGTTTGTCGTGCATGTTCTTGTTTGATTGTTGCACGGCGGATTAATTGACTTTGACCTAATCCTGATCGGGGGTGTTACACCACCCCCCAACGATCACAAGAAAAAGTTCACTTACCATCGTTCGAACAACAACCCCGATCAATAGAACAATCGAGGAAGAGATAGGCAATTCGACGAAAGGCGGGCTGACGAAAGACGCCCGGATAACTATCGCGCCGATGAAAGGCGGCCCGATGAAAGACGCACGCATCAGATAGACAACGAAGAATGTCGTACCAACGACCGACGTGCAGACGAACGCGGGTAGGGACGCCGCACGCACGAACGAGCTCCGACAACACCGAGGCAGGGTTACGAAACCCCGAAGCGAGACAGAGAGTACGAGTACCCGACGGAGCCGCCCCCAGCCCCACGAAAGAGAGTGGCAATGATTATGGGCAGCCTGAAGGATTGCAATGACTCGGTGCGATCCATCAAGAGACATAAGCGCCGTTCCATCTCGGCAGTAAAGTGGGGCGAGTTGCCCAGCACTCCCTCATCAGAAACCCTCTCTACCAAGCCCGCGATCACCTTCACAGGGCAAGATATGATCGGAGTTCATACACCACACAACGACCCTTTGGTGATCGAGCTGTTAGTAGCAAACTGCGAGGTCGCAAAAGTAATGGTGGATACCGGAAGCTCCGTCGATCTCATTTTCAAGAGTACGATAGACCGCATGGATCTCCGAGAACATTCCATCAGAAGCTCTCCAAAGCCGTTGACCACCTTTAACAGAGATACGACCATGTCTATCGGGAAAATCAAGTTGCCTGTTCACATCGGCGGGATCACGAAAATCGTCAAGTTTACCATAATCGACACACCCACCATCTACAACATAATTATGGGCACACCCTGGATCTACTCGATGGAAGTCGTTCCGTCGACCTACCACCAGTGCCTGAAGTTCCCAACACCAACAGGAGTCCGCACGATACGAGGAGACCAGGGAACAACAAGAGAATACTTCATTGTGGAGCTCAAGATAAGAAGAACTTTCGCAATCTCGGATAGCCAGCCACGAGCCACGAACGCTCCCCCCGACGAAACATCGACAGTAGAACCTCCACGAATGGAACGAATTCTCCAGGTTAACATAGACGAGCGAGACAAAACCCGATGTGTCGGAATCGGGAAACAGCTCGAAGACTCGTTACACGACGAACTAATAAGCTTCCTCAAGGAGAATGCCTCTACCTTCGCATGGAGCACAACGTACATGCCTGGAATAGACCCGAAAATCGCCTGTCACGAGCTGAACGTTGACCCAACGTACAACCCTATCAAACAGAAGAGACGAAAGTTGGGCCCCGAACGCGCTCAGGCCGTCAATGAAGAAGTAGCACGGCTGGCAGAAGCAGGGTCGATCGAAGAAGTCCGCTACCTAGACTGGCTCGCCAATCCAGTCGTTGTGAAGAAGAAAAGCGGGGAATGGAGAGTCTGCATCGACTTCACAAACCTCAACAAAGCCTGCCCAAAGGACAGCTTTCCTTTGCCCCACATCGACTTAATAGTAGAAGCAACAACATGAAACGAGCTACTGTCATTTATGGACGCCTTCTCGGGCTACAACCAGATAATGATGCACCCAGACGACCGCCGGAGCTACATACCAAAGACTCGTTAACAGAATGTTCGCTGACCAGATCGGGAAGACAATGGAGGTGTACATCGATGATATGTTGGTAAAATCAGCCGTCGCAAGAAACCACGTCGACCACTTACGCACATGTTTCGCCACGCTTAATCAGTACGGGATGAAACTAAACCCGGCCAAGTGCACATGTTTCGGCGGGGAGTTCTTGGGCTACATCATCACTCAGAGAGGAATAGAGGCAAACCCGAAGCAAATCAAAGCAATCTCCGACCTGGTCTCTCCACGCAACACCCGAGAAGTACAGCGGCTGACGGGAAGAATAGCAACACTAAATCGTTTCATATCCAGGTCCACGGACAAATGTCTTCCGTTTTACCAACTACTCCGAGGAAATAAACGATTCGAATGGGACGATAGGTGCGAAAAGGCGTTCGCCGAGCTGAAGACCTACCTGTCAACTCCTCCAGTTCTATCTAAGCCCGCCGACCAGGAAACACTTTATCTATACATCGCAATCTAAACGATAGCAGTCAATGTCGTGCTAGTCCGCGAAGACAGGGGAGACCAGAAGCCCGTCTTCTACATAAGCAAAGCACTCGATAGCGCCGAAGCAAGGTACCCAACGCTGGAGAAACTCGCGTTGGCCGTGGTCACAGCAGCCCGGAAGTTGCGGCCTTATTTCCAATCTCATTCAATCGTGGTGCTGACCAACCAACCTCTACGAACTATCGTTCACAGCCCGACTCAGTCGGGCAGAATAGCAGAGTGGGTGGTTGAACTCAGCGAGTACGACATTGACTACAGAACGAGCACCTGCGCCAAGTCGCAAGTACTAGCAGACTTCCTGATCGAGCTCCCTCCCGAGTTGTCCGAAGAAAAAAGCTGACGTCAAACCTTGGACCCTGTTCGCTGACGGATCGTCAAGCCAGCACGGATCCGGAGTGGGAATCAAGCTAGAGTCGCCAACGCATGAAGTGCTAAAACATTCCTTCCGCCTTGCATTCCAAGCGTCCAACAACGAGGCGGAATATAAAGCCCTCATCGCAGGAATGAAGCTCGCAATCGAGCTCGGAGCCAAGCATCTGGACGCGTACTGCGACAGCCAGCTCGTGGCAAACCAGTTCAATGGGATTTTGAAGCAAGGAGTGAAAGAATGGACGCCTACTTAGGTGTCGTCAAGAAGCTCGCAGAGAAATTTGAATCTTTCGTACTCACAAAAATACCACGAACTGAGAATACGTCAGCCGACGCACTCGCAGCTCTCGCTTCCACGTCCGATCCAACAGTACGAAGAGTCATACCGGTAGAATGCATCGCCCATCCAAGAATTGAACTTCCCAAGGGAGTGCACGGCGTAGTTTACAACATTTGTGAAGAGGACGACGACCTCCAGGAGATCGACGTCCCACAGCTCGATAATCCGCCAAACGTCAATACTTTGCCAGAAGACTCTGACTGGCGAAAGGACATCAAACAGTACATCGCCAACGGTGAAGTACCTAAAGACAAGTGGGCAGCCCGTAGGCTGAAGAAATGAGCTGCCCGGTACACCTTACTAGACGACAAGTTGTGCGCTGGAACGCGGCCGGAGTACTTCTACACTGCATAGCGGAGGAGGAAACAACCCGGGTGATGCGGGAAGCACATGAAGGGGCCGGCGGTACGCACTCTGGAGGACGGAAACTAGCCCTACAAGTGAAGAATGCAGTATTCTATTGGCCGACATTACTCAAAGACGGTGAAGAGTACGCTCAAAAATGCGAGAAATGCCAAAGACACGGCCCGACGATTCACACCCCCGCACAGGCACTTGCTTCAGCCATAGCCCCTTACCCCTTCATGCGTTGGGCTTTGGACATTGTAGGACCTCTCCCACGCTCTAGACAAAAGAGGTTCTTGTTGATCGTGACGGACTATTTCACAAAGTGGGTCGAAGCAAAGGCTTACACCAAAATACACGTTACGGACGTCCAGAACTTCGTCTGGAAATACGTTATCTGTAGGCACAGACTCCCATTCGAGATCGTCACCGATAACGGCACCCAGTTCACATCTTCCAAGTTCGAGGGATTTTTCGCCAGATGGAACATACGACTAAACAAGTCCACCCCACGATACCTGCAAGGAAATGGACAGGCTGAAGCAACTAACAAGCGCATCCTCAACGGGCTAAAAAAACGACTCGAAGACAAAAAGGCCTCTGGGCAGATGAGCTGGAAGGCGTACTCTGGTCACATCGAACAAGTCCGTGAAGCGCAACAGGCCGCACCTCGTTCTCTCTCTCTCACGAAATTGAGGCCATGTCACCTGCTGAAGTCAACGTCCCGGGAATTCGTAGGGTCATGCTAACACAGCACCCCGAGGAGAACGAAAGAATGATGGAAAGCCACTTGGACTTCACCGAGGAGCAACGGGAGCATGCTCTCTTGAGGATCCAGAACTACCAAATCTAGGCAGCCCGCTACTACAATAGGAGGGTCAGAGGACGTCATTTCGAAGAAGGAGACTTCGTGCTTAGAAAAACGTTCGAAAACACCGAAGAACTCCCAAGGACAAAGCTCGGGGCCAACTGGGAGGGCCCTTACCTAATTTCAAAAGTAGTCCGCCTCGGCGTCTTCGAGCTCATGTAGCTGAACGGCGAACCCGTACCCAGATCGTGGAATGCACTTCACCTAAAGCGTTTCTATCATTAAAGATGGATAAACCCACAGTAATCCTACCCCGACCACTTCTACCTTTTGTATTATCGAACTACGATTGGCTTGATCCCCATCGGGGTACGTAGGCAACCCCTTGCAGGGTGCATCTACTTCTCTATTATAAAAATTTTTAAGAAGGAAAGACTACGCCATACGAGCACAAAATAAGGAAAAAAGCAGACACAGCTCGCCACAGAGAGCTACCGTGGCCCAATCTGATTCCACACTCTAAGCCGGTCTCGTCCGCAAATCGCATTCTCCGTGAATGCAGTGGCCTGATCATCCACAAACCCTTGCGGGGAATAATCAGGTTCCCCGTGGTGGCCCAATTGAATCCACGTTTAAGCTGGTCCTCTCTGCTGCCATGCTAATAGAACAAGCATGGCATAGACGAAGTCTGCAAAAGGCAAAGTCGAATCCACTACCACCTCCTCTATCGTCTTAGCTGAACAAGCCTGACAATTCTATAAGAAAATTACATGGGCTCAAGCCTGTTACGACCTACATATTCGTAGACATCTACGAGCAAAAAGAATGAAGAAATAGAAAACAAAGACCACACTTAAACAAAAGGAACGAGTTTAAGCCTGACGGGCTATAGTCTTTCAAACGACAAAAGAGAAAGGGCCGAAGGCCCAACCATGATAAGAAAACATTGATTAAACAGTCTGATAAAGCTTAAAAATAGAAGGGAAAGATAGCAGTAGCCAGATCAATCTTTCGCGACCTCCACCCCGCCAGTTGCCGTCTCACCGCTAGATTGGCCAAGAGCGGTTCCATACTGGTCAACTCCAAAAGGAGGTACGATAGCCCGTTCATCGCTAGCCTCAACATCCGAGACATGATCGATCAGCACGAAATCCTCATTAGCCAGCTTAGTTACATCTTGCAGAAGCAGCCAGTCATTAGCAGTTTTCAACTTAGCCTGTAAGCCTTCAATAAAGCGCGAAGTCACGACAACCTTCTCCATCTTCTCCAAGGAGGCAAGACATCTCAGGCTACCTATGAGCTGGTTGGCCGCCAGATATTGATCTTTGATACAAAGTTGATCTGCCACGTACTGCTTACACTTCTGGAGACGGTTTTCGGCATCCTCCATAGTACGCTGGTGACGGCGCGTCTCTACTTCAAGCCTTTGCGCATAAACAGTCCGGAGGTTAGAAACCTAAGTCTCAGCCCGCCTAGCAGCTTCAGCCCGCTTTGAAACAAGCTCCTCGTTCCTACGACACAGGGCAACAATCTCAAGGAAGAACCCACACTTGGAGCCCGTCCTTTTCCTATACGAGGACTTTGGTTCTACGCGTGGCTTTTTGCCCTTCTCCCTTGGGTCAGGAACCCGCTGGACTATCGGGATCCCCTCATCAGCTTCCACTTCTTCATAACTCCCAGGGAAACCTTCCCGAGGGCGAATAGTACCCGACCCAGTCCCCGTAATAATTCTCCTCCGCCTTCTCAACATAGCGTCATCAAAATCTTCACCATCCGAATCACCCATCAGATCCAGCAGCTTCCTTCTCTCAGGAGCCCGGCGTCTACGGGCAAGAGTAAGGGCATGGACCTCGTCCTCGTTTAGTACACGATCTTCGTCAATAGCCTTTTGATTAATCGCTGCTATCTCTGCAGCCACCTCCGCCTCGACCTCCCGAACCCTCATCTGAGCAGCAACAATTAGCTCAGTGGCCTCCTTCAATCTCGCCGCCTCATCCTCATCATCATGTTGAGTCACCATAAACCCTTTCTAAGCACCGGACTTCCCCTGCGAGGTCTCAGTCTCCTCACCAACAACGGGATCCACACCGCTCCACAGTTCTACGACCTCTTTGTTAATGGCCACAATATCGGCACCCCGAAGGGATGACCTTGCCTTCTTCAGTAGCGGAGCGTCATCCTCTAGTTCCGCGGACTCCTCAACTCCCCGTTTTCTAGCTAGCGAAGGAAGGGACAACACTTCAGTCGCGTCCACATAGTCTTTCTCAGAACCAGCGGACTGCTGTATGGATGAATCAACAGAATCCTCCTCCACGACGCGGGTCACAACGACGGCCTGGAAAGATGCATCAACAGCCTCCTCAGGAGAATCGTACAAAGAAGGGAAGCTAAGCTCAACCTTTCAAATCTCTATTTGAGGGTTCTTTTTTGCGGAGTACGGTTCAAAGTCAAGCGGGCAAGCCGAAAGAGTAAGCCGAGCTACAGTCAATAAGCAGACCGTCAGCACAACAACAGCTAGCAGTAAAAAAAAGGATATATTAAGGATAATATATCCTGATACCTACCAGATCAGAGTCTCTCTAGATGAGCTGGAATCAAGTTCGCCTCAATCTCCTCCCACCGAGTGTTCAGATGAGCCTGATACTGCGTGAGGATCGCCTTCAAATGAGCTGGATCAAAATAAGCGGGAGCACGAGGACCTATAGCACGATGACAAAGACAAGTTAGCAAAACAGACAGAGACGGGCTACAAGCAACACAAAAGATAAAGATAACGCGGACACTCCTAATCTGCAAACTAAACATTCTACCAATAGTACGATTTCATTCACTCATGTACACTCTCTCGGGCTCATGGAAGGTTGAGGAGTTGAATTTCACAAAGAAATACTTCCTCCACCAGGCATCTACCCGGTTGTGCTCGCCATATATCTACTTGTTCTCGGGCTTGAAGTTCACGTAGAACGTCCCCAGGAGCGTTTTCATATGGCTTTTACTAGCCATGGCGTCAAAGAAGGGGACTATCAACTGAAACCCAAAAGAATATCCAATTACCAATGCCGCCACTATGTTCCTGATGGCACCTGCGGACAGCTGACATAGCGCTAGTCCGTATGACTCACAGCACGAAATATAGAATGGTGGAATCGGGAAATGGAGTCCGACCTTGGTAAAATACGATTCGTGCAAACAAACGTAGCCTGACGGAGCATCCCACAGCCTCTGGTGGGGCTCAGGAATTAGCACTTCAAGGCTGTCCCCATGCCGACAGTACTCGTGCAACTTCTCGATGTTATCCTCCTTGAACAATATGGGCTCAAACACATGCTGCAACCTTGCCTTCTTCTCAAGCTCGCGTCCAGGCTCCTTACCCTTCTTCCTAGAAGAACCATCTACCGTCTCGGGCTCAGAGCCGTCGGAACCCGCTTTCCGCTTCTTCACGACCTTAGTCCGAACCGGCCCAGAAGCACTAGTACTCCTGCTCTGCTTCTTCGGAGGCTTAGTCTAGATAGGCTCAACAACGACAGCCAGCTCGGTCCCCCTCACACCGTGAGTATCCTTGCCAGCAGGCTCAGAGACACCCTGTGAGCCCTATTGCGACAGAGAGCCCGAAGGCACTGCGGAGGACATAGGACCCTTAGCCGCCGCCTTCTTCTTTTTTACCTTCGAAGAATCTCCGGGACTGTCTGATATCTTCTTCCCCCTCTTCGAATCTCTGTCTCGCGAGGCCCTAAGAGACAGATTTGCGGCCGGCTCTCGCGGCGGACCTTGTCGAGAACCGGTTATTTCTACCGGAGAAGAAGCGGATGAGGAACTAGATGGGTCCGAAGTTGGAGACAGGGTTTCAATCGGAGAAGGAGCTCGAACAGGGGAAGACCTCTCGGAGGACTCAGTCCTTTCGCCGTCAGACATGACAAAGGCGCCGGTTAATCGAAAGAAAGAAAGACACAGAGAAACAGTGAAATCGGCGAAACACGGAGCAGAGTCGAGATAGCAGACAAGAAGAAAAACGACTAGAGAGAAACCACCGAAAAAAGAAAATCAAGAGGAGAAGATACCTGGAAAGATGAAGAATTATCGCAAAGGAGATTTAATGAAGAAGAAGAAGGAAATTGAAGAAATTAAGAAAGAGAAGAAGTGGGAGAGGTGATTGGACGTAACCGTCCCCACTACGTGACGTGGCTTTCTCTTTTAGAAACCGCCCGCGCCACGTGGCGAGATCCTGGCGGACAAGCGATCAAATTGCGTGCGCATCGCCGTACTCGGGAAACCGAGCCTGATTGACACGTGTCAGGAAACCTTGAAGAGACCGATAGGTCGTAATGATGAGACCTAGGGCTGCCGATTCCACTTCCCAAAGGATAAGCGGCGACTGAGAACACAACTCTTTAACCTAATCGAGCCTCCCCGAGTACGAAGCCCCAAGAGCCCGAATACAGAGCCCAATATACAGCAACCCGAGCTTGCCGGATCTTTGGAAATTTGTTAGGCATAATCATCCAATCCTCAACGTTGTTGTCGGACTACACGGAGCCCGCTTATTTTCCTTCAGAACAACAGCGGACCAGGGGAGGACAAATGTTAGAGGTGGGCTTGGCACCCCCTCAATGCCATGCCCATTTCCAAAGAATTACCCAAAATTAGAAGTCCATCTCGAAGCCTGAAAAGGCCCACCAGAAAATCGGGCTACAACCCGAGGAAGGAGCCCGAAGCTACTACAGGCGGAGTCGAAGCAGTCGGAGCAGCCCGAGCTAAACGACAGCCGCTACAGACAGAATGCCCCGGGCTGACTAGGCGGCTGTGTGTCAGACTAGCCTTTTAGCTAGCCTGAGACCATGCGGCGTTGACCGAGACTGACACAGACAAGACAGGTCAACTACCTACATGCTACCAATCTAACATCGAGAACAAGTGACGAGGCAGACTGACATCAAACTAAAGAGGAAAAGCGTGAAGCGGACTAACATCACAATAAATGCGCCCTGCAGCTCGAAGTACCTATTTTGGGAAATACCAAGTTACGAGGCAGTCTGCGCCTGGCGGCGGCTGTCAGCCCGAAGTCACGGGTTTCTCTTAAGATTTAGAGGAAATTGGAGGGAAAATCCTCTATAAAAAGAAGAACCTTGGCAATGGAAAGGCCAAGGTGAATCATCTATACGAAATACATAGATCAAAAAGCTCTCAAACACTTGTAAAAGTAAAATCAAATCGAAATGTCTCTTATTCCGATCATACTCGGGCTACTTCAATAAACGGGAATTCTGACTCTAGTGCCACTTTCTAATTTCTATTTCCACAAAACAAATCTCTTCTCTTCTCTCCCTCTTAAATCCTCAAAACCGTATCATTCTTCTTGTCTTTTAGTCCGAGTATCGGACTACCTTCTTCACAGGTTTAGTAACTTAAGAAAAATTAGAGTATACTCGAAATTATATCGAATTTGGTTTCAAGTACTTTTGAATTTAGTTACAGTGTATTTGGTATCAGGCTTTCGGGTTCAAGTTTGAGTATTTTCGGATTTTTTGAGCTTTTTTCCGATTTTTTTGGGGCTTTCTCGGGTTTTTCGAATTTTGGTTTGAAATTTTCGGTTATTTCAAGTTTTGAATTCAAGTTCAAAATTTTTAGATTTTTAATTTAGGCTTTTTGAATTTTATGTTCGGGTTTAGTTGTGAAATCTTCGAGCTTTTCGGTTACCCGTATGAGTTCTTATTTGGTTTGGATAATACTTGATATCTAAAACCGTGAAACAAAACTTGTTGGTATATTTTTTTCTACTAATTTACCAACTTTGTTTTTTCTTAGGACAATTTCAATTTTAATTTATTTAAGAGAAATTATATGTTATAGTTTCTTGTTCTTTAAATATCATATAACTAAACTTATATTTTTATAGTTTATATAAATTTTTTTATAAATTTTATAGGCTATTTTAAATTTTATTATTTTATGATTTTTTTTGTATTTTTGTACAAATTTTATTTTGAGAATATTTGTACTATAATATAATTATTTGAAAAAATATCGTTTTATCTCAAATTTTAAAATAGAATTTTTGGTAAAAAATGATGATTTTTTTAGTTAAATAATTTATTTTCTTAATCAAGTATAATATTTTGAGATATTAATAATAAAATATTATAATATAAGATATTATAATCTAAATTTAATGAAAAATTATGTAAATCCCATGTGAACTAAATATTATTTTTGAATGGTACCTTTTTGTCCTAACGTCTTTATATTAACTTTTACGAATGATATTGATCTTCATACAATACATCCTCCAAACTTGAAGGTATAAAATTAAAACATATCGATAAAGTTTGTCGTAGATGTTTTTTCACAATCATATTAGCATATTTATTTGAGTGTCTTGGGATCCAAGCAAATACCACATCCTGAAAACGCTCACTCCACATCTTCACATCTTGATATAAATTATGTAACCCGAAATGGATTTGTTTTAGGTGAAGAATATTGTATAGAATATTGTCGCCTTCGAAAATACAACACCTATATCCGCGAATCCACATTCGTTGCATACTAATGAGCAATGCTTGCATTTCCAAGTGTAGATAGCATTGAGAATCTTTAGTTTTTGTCACACTTGCGCAAAGATATTTGTCTTTCTCATCCCGTAATATCCAACCTGCTTTCGACATACCTCTACCATCCTTTGAACCATCGTAGTTACACTTTACGAAGTTTGGTGACAGTCTCTGCCATTCGGAGGTGCTCCTAGATGCTTGACGTAAAAGAGAACACCTATTCGAGTTGCTGGATATATATTCTTCGGTATCATCTTTGGCAAATTGTAAATCTTTGTCCCATTTATATGATCGTTGTTGGTAGATAAACAAATTACGACATTTTTATAATCTCCATAGGATCTAAAAGGGTATTTGTCTATGAAAAACAGAGGTCATACAATTCTTATATTGCTGAATTAAAAGAGTGAGTTTACGTTCAAATCTAATGTTTTGATTCTGGAGTGACGTGAGACCAATATCCGAAGCACGCCATATTCGTGAAGCATAAGAGCATAAAAAGAATAAATGATTTAGATCTTCTTCACCATAACAACATCGACGACAAACACTATCAGTGGTTACGCGGCGACTCTCTTTTAATAATATAGGTAAACGTAGCAAAAGAACAAAAAAATAATAATGACGGGAGGGTGAGAAGTGAAACCTGCTATAATTATTTTTACTGGTTGGATCGTTTGTTGGTTAGGGTCACAAAGATCCATTCTAATCGTCAGATTGCCCTTACCAAGGTCACTATTACCGGTAGTAGCCGGTGATATATCCTCTCATGACATATTTTTTTAATTAAAATAATATCATCTTCTACGTATCTATGTCAGTATTTTGTAACACTAGTAATTGCGATTAGTGGGACAACAGAAGATTACCATAGGAGCCTTTTGACAAAAATATGATATATATATATATATATGTATATAATATATGAGATTAATTTTGGTATACTTCTTAAAGACTTCCATATATTTCTAATACAATAAAGTCAATAAAAAATGTTCAAGAAAATGATGAATCCTAATCGACGATTTGAGAGGCGATTCTTATGTGAGACATGGATCGGCCTTCTCCTCTGTTTAATCTCATTCGAGATCTGTTCTTCCCGACCGCATCTGGTTGGTTATTGCGTTGATTTCGGATCGACGGTTATCGTTGCCTCAACCGCTCCGGCGGTTACCTTTCCCTCAACAGTTTCTCCATCCACAACTGCCGAATCCAACAGGCTATTTAAGGGGTATGATGCTGTGAAGATCCAGAGAAACTACAACTTCAACCGCTTTCCCCTCTTTCTATTAATCATGTCTGAAAAATTGCGCAACAAGATGAAGCATGCCTCTCTGGGTGAGTCGGACCCGGTCGTCACGGTTCCCCTTCGTCTGGTGGAAGAAGCGGCAGATCAGAACCGTCACAGCCTCATCGTCAAACCAGTGAATCCAAGGAAGCAACCCCTCAAATCTATGATGAATGCTTTGCCTCGCATGTGGGGGCGTCAATGGTGATGTGATTGGAAGAATCATCGAGAACCGGAAGATTCAGTATGTCTTTGACTCTGAAGAAGCGATGCTCTCTGTCATCCGCCGCGGACCATGGTCGTTTAATGACTGGCTGTGTACCATGGAGAGATGGACTCCGACTTTCTCCGATGAATATCTCAACTTTGTCCCACTCTGGGTTCAAATTAGAGGTATTCCCATCCAGTTTCTCACGCTTGCTATGGTCCTTCACGTTGGGTCAGAGATTGGCGACTATATGGAGACATATTTTGATGGAGATGGCGCTCATCTGGCTAACTTTGTCAGAGTCCGCCTCTGCTGGAACATCGAAGACCCAATACGCACTCGTAAGGTCTTCCAATTTGGTGAGGAAGTGGTGACTTTGCATCTCCACTACGAGAAAATCCATAACTTCTGTGGCACCTGTGGGATGCTCTCCCACGACTCTGCTGATTGCCAGATGGGTCTAGGGCCTCCACCGGGTCCAAGTGATGACGATGATGATGAGGATCCGGGTCATAATGAATCACCTCCGACGGAGCAGCAACCAGAGCCTGCGGAAGAGCCACAAGAGCAACCATATGTTCCAGAAGCACAGTACACACAGGATGCTTCTTCTGCATCCAAGAAGCGTAAGGTAAACTCACCTGTTAATGAGATGCCTGCAGGATATTGGGACCTTCGTCACGTGGTCCAGGCGGATGATCTACATGAGAGCTTTCTGAAACGGAGGCGTTCACATGCTGAGGCGCGAGAGATACGGAGCTGGTTCCCTCTGGCACTTGGTGCCAATTCCTCCCGTGGCCACAGTTTGAGTGAGGACCAGCCACAACCTAATCGAGACGGTACGGTGGGCCAGAAGCCACCGGAGGCGGGATGAATACAGCCTTCTGGAACTACCGGGGTTTGAAAGAGTACCCGGTGGTTCGACGCCTCAAAGAGTTGAAGAAATTTTTTTCTCTGGACATGCTCTTTCTCATCGAGACGAAGAATCCCGATGATATCGTACGCGACGTTGCTGCTCAAGTTGGTTTTCAATCTGTTCATTGTGTTTCATCTGTTAGGGGGGGGTGGGGGTATTGCATTGCTTTGGAATGGCTCTGTTTCGGTTTCCTTTGTTTCTACATCTGCTCGTATGTTAGACTGTTGCATTAATAAAGATGGTGTTCATTTCTACTTCTCGTTTGTATATGGAAATCCAATTCGCAAATTAAGACACATTCTATGGGGGCAGATACAACGAATTTCAATTCAAAGACATTCACCATGGATACTTTGTGGTGATTTTAATGAAATATTAACACCTATGGAGAAAATCGGTGGAAGGGTACGGGAACCTTGGAGTTTTGTTGATTTCCAAACTATGGTCCAAGTTTGTGGTTTATCGGATTTGATGTTCACTGGTAACCGTTATTCTTGGGTGGGCAAGCGAAGGAATCATACGGTTCAATGTTGCTTGGACCGCGTTATGGCAAACAAAGAATGGAAAGCCCTTTACCCTTTGTCTGAAATCGAGTTCCTGGATCTCGTTGAATCGGATCACCGTCCGGTGATAGTTAAAATGCGTAGCAAGATGAATATTGGTCGACGACAATTCCGGTTTGACCATCGCCTTTGTAGTGAGTCTGATTTTAAAGACGTTGTTCGCAAGGGTTGGAGACACCAACCACATGCTCCACTCGGTGTTAAGATCCGTACCTGTCGCTCTACTCTATCTTCTTGGAAACATCGGAAACATTTGAATTCTCGGCAGCGTATTACCGAGCTTCGTCAGCAAATAGACGCGTTGACAAGCCAACCACATACGCCCGTTACGACTCTCAGACAGCTCCGCATGGAACTCAGTCAAGCTTACAAAGCCGAGGAACTATTCTGGTTTCAAAAGAGTCGATCATCATGGTTGAAATATGGTGATCGGAACACCCGATTTTTCCATGCCGTTACTAAAAATCGTAGAGCCAAAAACCGAATCACTTTCATACAAAATGATGATGGCCAAGTGCTGACTGGGAATGTGGATATCGCGACGGAGGCGGAGAAATACTTCACCACCTTGTTCACCTCTTCTAATCCGGCCGCCGATTCTGATCTCTTGGGGTGTGTCCCACGGGTGGTCACTTCCGCAATGAATAGCCAGCTCACTAAGGAAGTCACGCCGGCGGAAATCCGATCTGCACTATTTTCCATTGGCTCGTTTAAAGCTCCGGGGTTTGATGGCTACACTGCTGGTTTTTATAAAGAGTGTTGGGATATACTCGGCTCCGACATTGTCAAGGAGGTTCAATCTTTCTTCCAAAATGGTACGTTTGATTCTACTTTAAATCATACGAATATATGTCTCACTCCGAAAATTAGTAGCCCAAGAACTATGAAGGACTTCCGCCCCATCAGCCTCTGTACGGTCCTGTATAAGGTAGTGTCTAAGGTCTTGGTAAGTCGGCTCAAGTATGTGCTCGCTGATATTGTGCATGAGAATCAAGCGGCGTTTATCCCTAGACGTTATATTACGGACAATGTTCTTATGGCCCATGAAGTATTCCATGCCTTGAAGTCCAGACAACCATTTAACACCATGTATATGGCCGTTAAGACGAATATCAATAAGGCTTATGATAGGCTAGAGTGAAATTTCCTGGAAGGAGTCATGCGCCGGAAGGGATTTAGTGATCAGTGGATTCAGTGGGTTATGTCATGTGTCCGGCCAGTCTCCTTCTCCGTCCTCCTCAATGGTAGTCCCTACGGCGAGTTCCGACCGCAACGCAGCCTTCGCCAGGGGGACCCTTTATCACCCTATCTATTTATTTTATGTGCGGATGTCCTCAGTTGTCTCCTTAATAAAGCATCTACAGAAGGTGAGCTACAGGGGATTCGGTTGAGTCGCGGTGGTCCGGAACTCACCCACCTTCTGTTTGCAGATGACTCCATGTTCTTTGCTAAAGCGGATAGTCAGAATAGTCAGACTTTGTCCAACATCTTCCACCAGTATGTAGAACTTTCAGGACAAGTCATTAGTTTTGAGAAGTCTACCATTACTTTGGTAACAAAGTTTATGAACACACCCGAAAGCTGGTCCAGCATATTCTTCAAATTCCGAACATTGGCGGCGGCGGAAAATACTTGGGTCTACCGGAACAATTTGGTCGGAAGAAATCTAAGATGTTTAAGTATATTAAGGATAAGGTCACCCATCGCATTAACGAATGGCAGAACCGCTTTTTGTCGATTGCGGGCAAGGAAAACCTGATTAAAAGTGTAGCTCTGGCAATGCCGATCTACTCTATGAACTGCTTCCAGTTACCAGTGGAATTATGTGAGGAGATAAACGGTATGTTGAGCCGGTTTTGGTGGGGCACGACCCTTGAGAAACGAAAGATGTCATGGGTCTCATGGGCTAAACTTACCACAACTAAGCGAAGTGGTGGATTGGGTTTTCGAGACCTCCGTGGCTTTAATCAAGCTTTACTGGCCAATCAAGTTTGGAAGATACTACGAAGACCGAACAACTTAATATTCAAGGTACTTAAACAACGCTATTTTAAGAATTGCGAGCTCTTTCAAGCCACTGTTCGCCATGGGGCTTCCTATGGATGGCGATCATTATTGTTTGGGAGTCAACTTCTTCGACATGGGTCTTGTATTCGTATCGGTAATGGCAAACTTACACAGCTTGGTGTCGATTGTTGGCTTCCCACCCAACCACCACGGCCGGCGCACTTCTTATCTCACGTTGATCCGACCACCAAGGTCCAGGTTCTTATCAATACCCAAGAGCAGGACTGGGATCCTGCGGCTCTCGACCGGCTCATTCATCCCGGTGATCATTCTCTTATTCGCAAACTATACCTTCCTCCTACATTACCTTCAGATTCCCTCTTTTGGTGCTACACCAATACAGGATCGTACACGGTTAAGTCAGGTTATTCTCTCTGAAAAACATTAGCTGATACGGCAGAGACCCAAGCCCCGCTAGCGGACCACCCAGATCTCAGCCAAGCATTGTGGCGATTGGGAATCCCTCCGAAACTTAAACATTTTCTGTGGAAGATCTGTTCAGGCATTCTCCCCACGGCTGCCAATCTGGTACGTAGGCATATTCCTGTTAATCCTTACTGTATCCGGTGCACTTCAGAGGAGGAAACTACCGACCATCTCTTCTTTATGTGCCCATATGCTATATCTGTCTGGCGTGCTATCGGGTTGACACTTCCCCCCAACACGGAGAACCCAATCGGCGCACTACTCCTCGACAACCTTTATTCCGGGAACCTGCATCAGGGACGATTGCTAGCTTGCCACTTACTCTGGCAATTATGGAAGGCTCATAATGATTTGCTATATAATAGACGCTTGAGGTCGAGCGTAGAGATTGTGACTAGAACACACAATGATTTCAATGAATGGAGGACACACACAATAGACGAACCGTTAGCAATTTCTCGAGCAACTAGAAGACAAGCAAAGTGGGCTCCTCCTTCCCCTGGGTGGGTCAAGTGCAATTACGATGCTACGCACCGAGAAAATCACTCATACTCTTCGTTAGGTTGGATCATTCGAGACGACACATGTCATGTTTTACACTGTGGAATGGGCAAATACCAAGGCCGCTGGACTGTTGAAGAAGTTGAATTCACAGCTTTGGTTTGGGCCATCCAAGCAGCGTGGGGCCTTGGCTATCGACGGGTGGAGTTCTGCGGGGACAATCTTACTGTTTACAAACTGTTGACGGATCAAATGGATACTATGATTTGTCTGCACTATCTGAATGAGATTCAGGCGTGGTTAACCCGTTTTGAAGAGCTCAAATATTCGGTCGATGTTCGAGAAGCAAATACATGTGCTGATCAACTGGCTAATCAAGCGCTTCGAGATTCTACCAGTTGGACTTTGTTTCATTTTTGTCCACACTTTCTAAACCATTTGTAACTAACGATCTTTTGCGCTGATAAATTGAAATTTGTAGTAAAAAAAACAATAAAGTCAATAAAATATTGGTAGCGATAATATTCACGAAAGCGTGTGATGTTAAAATTTTGACACGTGGCACTTTACTGTTTAGTAGCCGGTAAACAGTCCACATAATTTTTCCCATGAACCCACTGGAAAAATAATATTATTGAAAACCGAAGTTAATAAATGATAACAAATAATCAAAACAATTTCTTTAATACTGGTATAAAATATTTATTTTAGGTGGGTCCTACACAAGATGCTGACTATTTAAATAATACGTTTGTGTGAATAATATAATAATAAAACAATAAAAGAGGAATGATCGGTTTTTATTGATATGAGATGCCTTCAATGGAGGGCCAAGATTTTGACACGCTGGTATGTCGCGAATAGCGGCCATTGGATGAAAACACACCGAGGGTGGAGATTAAGAGAAGGTTTTACGGCAGAAGATATGAGCCGTGGATCTATCCGCTACTGTTATTTATTTTTTAAAATTATGAGGGGCACAAATAAAGGAGAAGATAATGGGAAGCAAGCAAGTAGAGAGATAGAAGGGAGAAGTGAGTTTAGGGGGAAAAAGCGGAGGAGGGAAGAAGATGGATAGAAATAGAGAAGCTAGAAGAGTACCCATGGCGTCTGCCGGAAATGGTTTGTCACGGCGGAGGCATAGAGCCGGCAGTTTCAGAGATTCTCCAGGTCTTTTTATTATTTTAATTTTCTTCAGATCTGCCAGAAACCATTTCATTCTCATGTCGGATTTTTTTGCAGAGGATGAAGGTCCGGAGGCGGCGAGGTTGAGAGATCGAGGGGGGAGTGCTAAGAAAGATCGAGATCGGGAACGTGACAGAGACAGAGAAAGGGATAACAGGGAGAGAGATCGGTTGAACAGCCGGAGCAAAAGGAGAAGAGGAGAACGATTAATTATGGTTCACGGCAATTTAGACGACGGTGGCAACGACAGCTCGGAAGAGAGTGTCAACGACGATGAAGAATATGACGACGGAGGCGTGGTAGGACCACTGTCTTCCTCGTTGAAGATGCTTCCTCCTGCGAGCAATATCTCTGCCGCTTCGTTTTCATCCTCTATGTCAAATCATCACCACCACCAAAGGAAGAACTTTCCGCCTACATCAAAAGTTTTCAGATCGTCTCCATCTCCGGCGCCGGTTTCCCCTCTCGTCTCGTCGTGGAAGGCCGGAGACGAGATGATCGGAGTAACGGTTCCAAGAAAAGCTCGGTCAGGTAGAGAGGTGGAAGTTTACAAGTTAAACATATCTCTCGCCGATCAATTTTCTTTTTTTTTTTGTAGATCTTCTAACATGTTCTTCTTTTTCACAGCTTGTACGAAGAGGCCGCATGAATCATGGGCATCAAGTGCTACCGGCGGTGGCGTTTTTTCTCCCGGAGAGCAAATCCACCGACAAGTATCGACGTCTCCTGCTAGAGTTAGCCCAGCTTCTAATTTAGCGTCTCCGTCTCCTCCAGCTCCTACATCACCATCTTCATCCAGCGTCTCTGTGCGGAAAAAGATGGTCTGTCTCATTCTTCCTCTCAAATCTCCATCTTCTCTCTTTTTTTACTAAAAGCGATTTCTTCTATCTTGAAGCTGCCCGGTACAAAACAAAAGCCGCTGCGGCCGAAGTCATCATCTCCGGTGGCCGTCCAAGACGAGATCGAGATAGAGATCGCAGAGGTGTTGTACGGTATGATGAGGATGCCTCTGGCGACATCGAAACAAGAATCAGATTTGGCAGAGACAGTTGTAATATCTCCACCCATCTCCAATACTCAAACTCAATCTTCCCTCACAGTGCCTGTAAATTCTATTGTTTCAGCCATCGGTAAGTCTTCCCCATTCACAACGATCTGTTGTCTTCTAGTAGTCTTGCTCGCTTTGTCAAATCTTGTTTTTTTTTTTTTTTTAGCTCCAAGAAGAAAGAAGCCAAGGCATGTCAACTATGACGACGAGAACAGCTCTAGTTTACCATCACGCGTCATTAAATCCGAAGCCGAAGCTCCTTTGAAAAGCCAAATTTCTTTCCGTGATCAGCTAAAGAGATCAGGATCCGCGGAAGAAAACAGCTCAGTATTGGATTCGACAAACCAGCCGTCGTTAGCCGCTGTGAGAGAAAGCAGTGCTACGACGGCTTTAGATTCGAGATCAGCGGCAGAGAAGAAAGATAATAATAATTTGTCCAAAGAGGAAACAATATCTCCCAAAGTGGAATCTTCTTCAGGATTTAGATCCGATGGTGATGTAACTGCCACTTTAGGAGCAAAATCGTAAGCATACAAATCTTTATATATTTGTAGATTTTCTTTCCCCACAAATTCTAGTACTCAGAGAAGGTTTTTTCCCTTCTTATCATGCAGAACTTCGCCGGAAAAACAGAAGTTTGAGATAGATCTGATGGTAAGTGTCAATTTTTCTTTTTGTTTTAATTTTAAGATTTTCTTCTTTTTTTAAAGAAAAGGTTTATCCTAATTTTGTATTTTTTTAATTGCAATTTTTTATCCTTTTTTTATAAATACCTTTTTCCAATTTTTTTTTTTAATTATATTTTCAAAAAAAAGGTTCCCAAATGTTGATGAGATTATTCTGAATTGTTTGTTTCCAATCGGACTATTAGGCGCCACCGCCGGTAAGATCTTCGCCGGAGAGAGGCGGTGGGATGGAATGTGTGGCGGCAGAAGCTAATCCTAATGTTACAGAAGTGGAAACGGTGAGTGGGCCCTACTTTTGTTTGGTAATATTTGTGATAATTGGGGATATCGATCCTTACTTTTTCATCTTTTCTTTTTTGGCTCACTTTTTTTTTTTTTTAATCTTCTCACATTTTATTTCCCCTCCTTTTTTTAAAAATATAATTTTCTTGGGGTGTCATTATGAATGGAGCAGGAAGCTAAGTCTCTGGTAAAGGAAGACGGAGGTAATGCAACGATTCTTGAGTCGGAAGAGAAGAAGAGACCTACAACGGTGGCAGAAGCTGAGCCTCATAAGTCAGAGACGAATTGCAAACTCAAGCTCGACTTTGATAAGCCTGATCCTGTGGGATTAGTTAACAAGCATCATGTTCAGAAACAGCCACCGCAGCAACAAATATCTGTTCTAGATAAAACAGGTAAAATGAGTTTCCTACGTCTTTGCTTGTTATTAAGCTAGCTTCGGTTTTTTAATTTCTTTTTCTCAATTTTCCAGCTCAAGCTAGCCCCTTGCCTCTGCATATGTCAATGCCTGGCTGGCCTGCTTGCCTTCCTACAATGGGGTATGCTTTTCCTTTTCTAACTTCTAGCAACTCCGCTCTAACTAATGTATAACTCTGGTGATTGAACAGATACATGCCATCAACACAAGGAGTTGTGTCTACAGATACTAGTTCTGTATCATCTGCGGCAATGCAGGCAATTGTTATTTATCCTACTGTTTTTATTTCATTTCAAGAATCCTCTCTACCCTTTTTCCTTCTTTACTGATTTTAAAATATTCATCTTGTGCAGCCTCCACCGCATTTACTTTTTAATCAACCGAGGCCTAAGAGATGTGCAACACACTGCTATATTGCTCGCAATATTCAATCTCATCAGCAATTCACTAAGATGAATCCTTTCTGGCATGCAGCAACAGGGCCAGCTTCATTGTATGGCACCAAGGCCTGCAACCTGAGTCTCATGCCTCCCACAGAACTGGGGAGTGTTTTGGGAGGAAGTTTCAACACTCTTTTAGATAAAAACTCTCAATCTATATCCAAAAGCTCAGATACAGCTCAGAGAAATCAAATATTGCTTCAACAAGCTCTGCCTCCAGGAGCAGCTAATAACATCATGGTTAGTTTTTTTGTCGGCCATCTAAGCATGCTTCTCATGTCAACTTTTTTGCCGTCCTTCTGAATCTTATCTTTTGTTGTAGCATGGTCCGACATTCATTTTCCCCTTGGGCCAACAACCTACTCATGCAGCTGCTACAATAACTGGCTCATCTGCTAAACCTCCTAATAATGGCAACACAATTTCTTCTGGTGGAACAGCTACTTCTAACTCCCTGAATGGTTCTGCATCAGCTACTCCAGCTGGTGCCCCAACTATGACCTTCAGTTATCCGGGCATGCCAGGCAACGAAACGCAGTACCTGGCCATCTTGCAGAACAATGGCTATCCATTTCCAGTCCCAGCACATGTTGGTGCGCCACCTGCTTATAGAGGAGCTCATGGGCAGCCTTTACCATTTTTTAATGGTTCATTCTATTCCTCCCAAATGATCCAGCCTCCACATCTTCAGCCGCAGAAGCAGCAACAGCAGCAGCAAGCTGGTCAATTGCTCCAGAGTCAGGCTCCAAGCAACCAGAATGGAAGTATTTCCACTGGTTCCTCGGCAGGACAAAAGCATCTGCAGAACCAACAGCTGAGGCCACCAATTAATCACGGGACTTCCCAAGAATTTCCAACTCATAAAGTCCAATCTCAGCCTTTGAGTTTCCAGCAGAGGCAGCAACCTATAGAAAATGCCAATCAACATACTGAAACTGTAGGAGAAGATAGCCCATCAACCGCTGATAGTCGGGCGCGTTCCAGTGTTGCATATGGCCAAAACTACGGTATGCAGATGCAACCAACCAACTTGGGTTTGTCGAGTTCAGTAGCCCCGAGTGGTGGAGTGGTCGGATCGTCTAGCAATCATGGAGAAAAGAAATCACAGCAGCATGTTTCAAAGCCTGGTGCTGAATCTTTTCAACCCCAGGGTTATTCTATGACCTTTGCTGCATTCAATGGGGCTAATAATGCTCCTGCCCTAAACATGTCTTCTATTGCTCAGAATCACACTATATTCCACAGCATGCCAGAAGCAGCGAGGCAAGGTTACCAGATGATGGCAGTTGCTCAACAGAAAATGAACTACAGTGCTCATCTAGAAGATGGAAAATCTGGGTCTAATGCTGCTGCTAATGCGATGGAGGAACAAAGGAAGATAGGAGCAGGAGCAGGGAAAACGAGTGGTGTGAATGTTGGGCAGTCTATTGCTTTCTCGAACAAACACGATTTAGCTGATGCATCTGTTTCTGCTGTTACAAGTGGTAGCATCGTTGATAGCTCATCCCGGTTGCTAAACCTTGGCTCTGCTCTGCCACAGAGTTCCAGTTCTATGCTAGCATCTCATCATCAGCAGCCACAGCAGCATATTCAACGGAGTCAATCACAGCAACCTTATACCACCATGTATCTCCAGAAGCAGCAGCGGTATGCATCTTCAGTCGCTGCTTCTGCTGCTAGAACCAAAGGGCCAGTGGCGAGTAACATGAGTGGTTACCCTGATCACAGTATCACTGCAACAAGCATGGGAACCACCAAGTTTCAAAGTGCTAATTCAGGGTTCCCTCAGAACCTTGTCCAGTCGAGCAGCAATCAGGTGCAGTCTCCTCAGTGGAAAAATAATTCACCCAGGACGACAAATACTCCCCAAGCTCAGTCTCCTATACTGTCACCACCATCATCTGTTGCTGCTGCATCGTCTCTAAGAAGTGTCTCGCATAAACAGCAAAGTCGTCCACAGCAATCGCAGATATCTTTTGTAGCCAACTCAAAACAAATGGCTTCTGGTTCGGCAATGCCGCACATGCAAGGAGGAGGTACCAACAACCAGGTTCCCTCTCCACCAGTGTTAGTTGGGTCACCTTCTACGTCTTCTGTTTCGAAAAACGCCGGCGGAAGCCCAAGAACAACAGCTTCTGCATCCTCAACTGCGAGCAAAGCTGGACAAACTTCCTCCACTACTCAGTCATCATCTCAGCCGTCCAAGAACTTACAGTCAGCATCCGCAGCAGCTTCATCTGGTGGTGGAAGGAATAATGGCTCTTCTGTTCTCGGAAACCCAACCACAAGCTCTGGATCTAAGTCCCAACAACAACCGCAGCAGTTGCCAAAGCATGGGTTGCAGCAGCAAGGCCAGCAGCTTTTCTTTTCTAATCCTTTTATGCAACCTCAACATCAAAATCAACAGCAGCAGGTCACTGTGTCTCCTGGTAGCTATTACATTCAGAGACATCAGCAACAAGCAGGTTCCGCTGCTTCTGCTGGCACGTGTCCACCCGTTACCCTCCCCACTTCGGATCCAGCGAAAGCCATTGCGGCTGCAGCCAATAACATGAAGGGAGGAGGTAGTATAAGGAAGACGCAGCAACATCAGCTGGTGCCTCCAGGCTTCCCATGTGTTCACACGGTTTCTACTGCGGTTCAGGTTAAACCAGTAGATCAGAAGCAACAAGCGGGTGAGTGAAAGACCCATAAAACCATTGTTTTAACACTCTGAATGAATGGTTGGGAAGTTCCCGTTTATGGCCTGTGTTGGCGAGGTGAAAGAGGAGGATTACCTTGTGGCAAGGTCGGAAGAAATGAGCCAGATGTAAGAGAACACTCGCAAGGGAGGGATGACAATTTTTTTGAAGGTGGGTGCTTTTAAATGAAGCATTGTGTACAATTAGTGTTTATATTTTTCTGACAGGAGCCTGCGGTTTCAATCCCAACCAAAAAAAAAGGAAAACTACTGGAGTTTCTATTTTTCTAAAATCAATTTTATTCATTCTTCATAACGAGATTTGAGTGTTTTTAATGGTGATTTTAGTTAGAAGAAAAAGTAAAAAAAATGTGGAATGAGCGAAGGCACAACAAGAGCCAGCAATTAGTTATGTGCTGGCCTGTTCTGTCGGATTATGTGTGGTTAGAAGGTTTGTTCAACAGTATATGATGAATTTTTTTCCACGTCACGATCTATTTATTAAGTTTTCGGACCATTGTTCCTTCCTTTCTAAAGCAAGTGAAGCAACCGTGGTTTTTAAATGAGTAACGATTACATTTTTTAATCTTGCCGTTTTAACAAGATTGTCTGCTCCAACATTCAAATTTTTAAAAATATAAAAATATGAAACAAAGGGATAAAACTTCTTAATGATTGGAAATCATCCGTTGCAAAGACACTATCAAGATCAACTGCATACAATCCGTTGCAAAGACAATTTCCACTGAAGAGGATGCAGCCACACATTCCACAGCCCATATCAGCGCTTCTAACTCTGTGTGAAGGGGAGATTGATTAGCTTGTGCACTTCGATATCTAGATTGACAAATTCGCCTTCCAATAGAGTACGTTCATCCGTATCCACTAAAAGTTGTATATGATAAATTTATGGTTGGTTCTATTCTATTTCCAATTTAAGTTTTTTCAGATGGATGAATGTATCAATTTCTGAATTACATCTCATGACAAAAAAGTTATGATCTGCATCTCTATTTTCCTTTTTATTTATCTTTTCTTTGAACATGTGGTCTTATTTATTGATCTTACAAGCCATATTAAAAGTTCAAATTACACAAAGCCGACAAAAAACTAGTCTTTCCCGAGCCAAAAGTCGAGGAGTCTAATAAAAGACCCACGATGCCAAACAACGAAATGAAAAATAGTTAAATAAAATTACAAAGAAGGTTTTGAGAATTCAAAAAGCTTATCTAGATCATCAAACTTGAAACACATAAACCACATCCGATGCACGAAAATGAGAGAAGAAAACCTTAATGCAGCGAGAGCATCCTACATGCACATTATTTATTCGATGAAGCAGCTCATTATATTGCTCATAAACAAGAGCCACGAGCAACGATCCTCTTTGAGCTACATTAAAAGCGACGAGGAACTTGAACCACACCCAACACGGAAGACGACGAAGAGACATTTGGCAATTGACTTCCAAAACCAAGATGCTATATCTTCAAACCCTTATAAGGAGTCTGGAAACAAATCGTAGATTCAATCAAGGGTAAGGAGGCTCCCACTAATCATTCCCGCACCAACCATGACTCACCGTAAGTCCACAAACCGGAATATGTATGGGTCCCGAAATATAGCCACAATATCGAGCACAAACAAGAACCCGAACAATTAAAGCCCAAGACCTCAAGTCCTCAAGAATCAAAAGCTTTAAACCAAAGACGACGATCTAATAGAAATCACCACCAATTGGCTAAACCAAATCTAGAAACCGCAAAGAGAGACTCAAAACCTTTAGTCTCATAGTCTATTCGGAGAAAATACCTGCAGATCCATTGACGACAAAGACGCCGGGAAAATCAGGGAAGATCAAGACAACGTCCGATCAACTGAAGCAACAGAAACCTTTTTGCTCAATCTGGATTCGAGAGGCCACTCACTAAGACGAGAGAAATACCCGCACATACGCCGTCTCCTTGCCGCTAAAACCAACACCAAATCTCGCCGCTTCTCCATTGATCGGATCGATGACTTCAATGGAAGACACATGTAACCTGAAGAACAGATGAAGCGAGCATATCAACCCGGGAAGGAGAACATGGCAAAGGAGGAAGAAAAAACAGAGCTATAGAAGATTGAGGAGGTTGACGACGGTCACCACAGAAACCACACGTCGCCAGCCCCAATTAGGTTTTCACCTTCTTCGCCACAGTTAGAGAGAAGGTTTTTTTTTGTTTTTCCTGTTTTTTTAAATGTATTCAGTTAATTCCTTTTTATTTATCTTTAATCGAAAATTTGGTAAAAGACAATTAAATCTTTCAAACTAATTTTATTTACACATCCAACCAACCACCATCTATCCGATGAAAATGTTAAACAGACTGAATCCAAATTTTATACACAGAAAAATGGATCAAAAGCTTGTATGCCTTAGAAAAGGTAGAAAATTGCTAGTTTGCCCCTCCAATTTAATTGTGTATTTCTTATTTATTTATAATATGAAAAATGCAAAACAACCAATTAAACCATCATAATTTATAAACTACAAACCAACCAATTTAATCAGGTAACTTTTTAATCCGAATCCAATTTAATTCGGATCTTCTCTATGACTTGGGAATTTTATTACCAAAATATCTAAAATCAAAATCTCAAACCATTGAGAAAAGCTTTCTCTTTCTCCATCTTCTTCTTCCTCCTCCATGACTTACTCCTCCATCTTCTTCCTCCTCCGTTGACTTATTCCTTCATCTTCTTCATTCGTCATTTTTCTTCTCTTTTGTTGTGTTCTTCTTTCTCTGCCACGTTCTTTCTATTCAATCATCATTTTCCTATGTCGAAGAAGATCTCAAAGGTTAGTCTCTCTTTTCTCTCTCCTTTTCGCCATTTATATCAAATTCCAAAATCTCTAAAAAAAATTAGCGTTCAAGTAAAAGGATAAATTTTGAGTTATTTAGTCTCAAATTGAAAGTTATTATCGTGTTTTTATACAAATTTAATGGCGTATCGTACGAGTTTCACGAAACCTAAAGCGAGGAGAAAAACTACTAATCTTGCTAGGATTTGGACCCCGACTCCTTCTCCGAAACCTTCTCATATAACATAAAATGAAGGAGATGGTCGGGTTAGTGCATCAGAAGGAGAAAATCAGTCCCAACAGCAAAGAGAAACCGAAGAAACCTCCCCAAATCCGAGGCTCCCAAACCACCCACCGCCATTATGTAATCAAGTACAACAATGTTTTTTTTGTTATGGTCGTATGATTGTCGCATGAACAACGAAGCTTTAAAATTTATAAGCATGTTTCCTAACAATCACACAGTCCGCAAGTGCACGAATATGTTATTGTAGTACTTAGAGGTTGAACTACAAGGAGCAACTTACCTAACTAGATAGATTTAAGTATTGGGAATACACATTCAAGTCCAATCTAAGCAAATAGGAAAAGTTGGGTTTGTTTTTGGGTTTTCTTAAGATACTATAAATGAAAACAAAGAAATGAAATAAACAACTTAATCGAAAGCAATAAACTTAAATAAAGAAAGCAAGCATGAACATAAAGATGCAAACTTGAAATAAACAATGAACTAAGATGATGGACTAAGGGTTGTTGTAATAGATTCACTTAGCAAGATGGTAATAGAGGTGTTAGTTCAAGTTATTAAGCACAAATCCAAGACCAAAAAAATTACTAGCCTAATCATAGATAAGTTGGATTTTTTAATCCAAAGTAAAAACCTCTTGATCTTAAAAATCAAGAGAAAAGTCACCAAAATCCAAACTTTGTCTAAGAAAAATGTAGAAAAGGTTCTTGATACATAAGATTAGGTTTGAGGGGTATTTATAGGTCAAAGTAAGGTGATTTATGCGTTTATGCATGCCACTATCGCCCTGTGCATGTGGCTATTGGCCAATAGGTCGATAGTGACATGCATTAGGCAGCAAGCTGCCTTACGCATTTGGCTATTCAACGCATGCCACTGTCACTACAAGAAAACAACGGATTTGCGAGGGCAAATTGCGAGGAAAATATTTCCTTGCAAATTTGCGACCAATTTGCGAGAAATCTGCTATGAAAAACATTTTACTTGCAATTCAATCGCAAATATGCGACTCGCAACTTCCTCAAAAATCAGTGTCTATTTTGCGAGGAAATAATCTTTCTCGCAAATCTGCGAAGATTTTGCAAGGAAACAATGAGAGACCACATTTACCTCGCAAATCTCTCGCAAATTTGCAAGGGAATTGCGAGAATAGATCATAGTTAGGTAAACATATTTTCCAGATGAGTAACAACTATTTGCGAGGACTCTTGTCCTCACAATTCCTCGCAAAAATGGTTATAAATACAAATCCACCCTCTCCCATTCATTCACAACATCTCAAAATAAAAAAAAACAAAGGATGAACCGAAAAAGAAAAAAATGTCGGGTTCGGAGCATGAAATTTTCGCCTTACGATGATGGATGTATAGGCATAAAGATCCAGATACCAGGAAAGTTACGAAAGAGTACCAGGACAGTTTTGCGCAGATTCATCTATCAGGCGACGAACAACTCCCTTGCGCGAGAGCACGGTAAAATCTTCGGAACGAGAAGTATATCTCAATTGATAATGTGAAGAAACATTTATATAATAGAGGGTTCACCCCAAATTACTATTTATGGGTTTCTCGTGGAGAAAGTTGTAATGTTGAAGAAGGTAGTAGCACTAGTCATGGGAACCTAAATAGAGGAACTAGTCATCATCAATATGAAACAGAAAATAGGTTTCATGATATGGTTACAGATGCATTTCATGAAACATCATATGCATTTGATGAAAATGCTACATTTGCTGATGTTCCATATTATGAGGAACCAAACGTAGATGCTAAATTTTTTTTTTTATGATATGTTAGACGCTGCTAATCAACCTATCTACGATGGATGTAGACAAGGTCAGTCTAAATTATCATTGACATCTAGGATTATGACAATTAAAAGTGAATTACAACTTACCTGATAATTGCATGGATGCATGGGCTGATTTAATTATATTTGCATGCGGATAATAATTTGCTGAATCTTATTATGCAATTCAGAAATTGGTTTCCAGTCTTGGGTTACCATCACAAATGATTGATGTATGCATCGACAACTGCATGATATTTTGGAAAGATGATGAAAAGTTGCAGAAGTGTCGCTTTTGTTGGAAACTGAGATATCAACCTACAACAAGACGTACATGCGTACCATTTCAGCGGATGTGGTACTTGCCAATCATCTACAGGCTCAGGCGTCTATATCTTTTAGAAAAGACAGCGGGTGCCATGAGATGGCATGCACAACATACATCTGGGGAGGGAGAGATTACACATCCGTCAGACGCAAAAGCATGGAAACACTTTTAGACGGTATACCCTGATTTTGCTAACGAGTGCAGAAATATGTATCTTGGTTTGTGTACAGATGGATTCAGTCCATTCAGAATGTCCAGAAGAAACTACTCCTTGTGGCCTGTCATCTTGACGCCGTACAATCTCCCACCCGAGATGTGCATGCAGAGGGAGTTTATGTTCTTGGCCATTTTAGTGCCTGGTCCAAAGCACCCTAAGAAATCTTTAGATGTATTTCTCCAACCTCTAATCCATGAGTTGCAGTACTTGTGGAATGCATGTGTTCTTACGTTTGACCAATCACAACAGAGGAACTTTAAGATGCATGCGGCACTTATGTGGATCATCAGCGACTTTTCTGCATACGAAATGCTATCTGGGTGGACAACCCATGTAATGTTATCATGTCCTTACTGTGCACATAAATTTGAAGCATTTCAACTTAAGCATGGACGTAAACCTTGCTGGTTTGATTGTCATTGTCAATTTCTACCGATGTCCCATCCTTACAGGAGGAACATGAAATTTTTTAGGAAGAACAAAGTTGCGAAGCTTTCTCTCCTGCTGTTTATAACTAGTGATGCTGTGTTGGAGCAAATTGAGTATTACGGTGCTCAAGAAACTGTGAAGCGTGGTGGAAATTGGCACAAAAGATCGAACATGCCTGATGGATAAGTCACAATTAGCATAAAAGAGCATCTTCTGTGAGCTCCCATACTGGAAATATCAATTAGTTCGACACAATCTTGATGTGATGCACATTGAGAAAACAATTTTCGTCAATATCATGCATACGCTTCTCGATGTGCAGGGTAAGACGAAAGAAAATGTTAAGTCTAGACGTGATTTGGTTGACATTTGTGCAAGGAACAAGTTGCATATTACAATAGATGGGAAATTACCATTACATGCCTTCCGATTAACAGCAGAAGCGAAGAGAACACTGTTTGATTGGGCATAATCATCCATAAAGTTTCCAGATGAGTATGTCTCAAATTTTACAAGGTGCGTTGAGCATGGACATAAATTTTCTGGCATGATAAACCACGATTGCCATGTATTTATGCAGCGGCTCCTACCTTTTGCTCTACGCGAGTGACTTCCGCATCATGGGCATGAAGCAATAGCAGGTAATAAATCTAGCTTAATTCTTAATTCAATTAATGTATATGCATTAAAATATAAATTAATTAACTACTCTAAATATTGTTTCATATAAAGGCATTAGACTATTTTTTCGCCATTTATGTGCGCGGACATTGACTGAGGATGGAATTGCGAAAATGGAGAGTAATATTCTGATTCTGCTTTGCAACATGGGAAAACCCTGAGAGGGACCCACACGGTTAGGAGCAAGCAGTGTATCTTGGCTCGAAAGAACCCGAGACAAAGGGGGCCGAGGCGACGCAGACTGCCATCCATGACTCTTTCAGGGCTAAGGCTCAAAAAACTGTAAGTATTTTTTTCAAAATATTTTAATTAAATATTTAAATGCTTAAAGTATTATTATTTATTTAATAATACAACAATTAAACTTTTGATTTGTAAATAAGGCTAAGGACGTACACTCCAACGTTCCCGATCTTCTACCTGTGCTAGAAGAGACGAAGAAGAGGTCGGACGACACGTTTGTCGACGCGAAGTCCAAGCGGCTCTGCGTCGAGGTCCACCAGCGGATTGATGAGACCGAGATCCAGCTTTCGACGGAGAACCCGGATAGCTCGGTCCAATCTTGCGGTCTTACGCAGTCCGAGAAGAACAAGATATTCACTGAGGTTAGTAATAAATTAGTTTTTCGACATTATTTGTTTCATTTAATATGTATAGTTATTAATGTTTCTTGTTTTATACTGTAGGTTGCTCCCCGGTCGAAAAGTTGATTATTTGGCGTTGGTTCTCTGCAGTCCGATGCGTCTTCAGCAGCCACCGGTGTTCAGCCTTCCTGAGTCAGCCCGAGAGACCTTAAGGAGAAGCTTTAGAGGGATGATGCGGAGCTTGTGGCGGCTCACGAGGAGGTTACCACGGCTCGAAAGGAGGTTACTGGTGCTCGCGAGGAGGTTACCACGACTCGCAAGGAGGTTAGCGCTGTTTGGTCAGAGCTGGCCGGGTACCAGGAGTGGACTCGTTCTCATGCGCTCCTTTTCAACTGAATGGAGAAGAACGACCAGAAGTTTGCCGAGTACGCTCGCATATTGCGGGACGGGCCTGCTCAGCAACGACAGCAGCATCAGCAGAACTAGCAGCTCGACAACATTTACATTTAAGGTTTTCTAATATTTTATATTTATAAAATATTTTAAAATCTATTGTTTTAATTTTATATTAATTTTAATTATAATTTTATTTTCATTTATAATCTTTTCATTTTATTATATTTTATTTTTATTATATTTTTCGATTAAATTAAATTTTAAATAAAAAACGACCTTTGCGAGGATTCCCTCGCAAGTTCCTCGTAAATATTTGCGAAGATATTTCGAGGATCCCTCGTAAATCCTCGCAATATACTCGCAAAGATTTTGCGACGAATCGTCGCAAATCCTTGCAATATATTTGTAAAACAATTTTGCGAGTGATTTACGACGAATCGTCGCAAGTTCATCGCAAAATATTTGCGATGAACTTGCGAGGATTTGCGAGGGTCGTAATTTCATTGCAAATATTTACGATTCAATATGTAATCGCAAATGCCTCGCAAATATATGCCTCGAAGATTCCTCGCATATTTGCGAGGAATCTGCGATAACCTATATTCCTCGCAAATTTGCGAGGAAATCCGGTTTACGACTAACGATTAGCGAGCGATTTAGTTTTCTCGCAATTTCCTCGCAAACGGTGATTTGCGAGGAAATTGCAAGGATATCGTCCCTCACAAACGACATATTTTCTTGTAGTGTGTCGACCTGTTGATTTATAGCCACATGCATTGGGCATTTTTTGCTTCCTCTTTGCTCTTTTGAAGGCTCCTTTTCTTTCACCTTTTCCCCATGCATTTATCTCTTGATTTCCTCTGTTTCTTCACCATTTGATCCTCTAGAATCCACCATCCCAAACTCTCAAATTGCTCACTCAAAAGTTGTACCTACGAATGCAAAAAGATGCATGCAAATGCAAAAATTCCTAAACTAGACACAACTTAGAAACTAAATGGATTCTAGTACTTAAATGCCATATGTATATCCTAAATGAAACTTAAAAAGGATAAAATGAGCTACAAAATGCATTAAAACCTATACACATCAACTCCCTCGGACTTGTCATTTGCTTGTCCTCAAGCGAACAACAAAGACCAAATCCGGAAGTGAGGTTTAAAAATGGGAACTCAAAACCAAGATAGAAAATGAATGCCTTATGCCAAATATCCTAAAGACAAGTATAATGGTTCAAAGATCACCTAAGAGCCTATGTACTTCTCAATGATCATCACAAAAAACTCTTAGAGTCTAAGCTAAGCATCCATAAACAATCCAATCGCCAATTCCTTTTTACATTCAATTAAGCTTAGACGTGAGTTTTTTACCAATGGGAAATGCATCTCATCCAATCGGTTTCGTGTAAAGAAGTGTTTGAAAGTGAGTGGTTTCACACGATTTTATTGGTTTCTCTCAACAAGTAATGCAAGAGAATAAGGAAAAACAAGGTGGTAGCATAACAATTTACGTATACAAAGCATTTACTTCCTCTAATTGTTTCGAACCATTGCTTCCTAAGAATCTAGACACAACCTTAAGACGTTTCCCATCCTAGCACTAGAAACCGTAAATTTTTACTCCTAATTAACACAATTTTTTTTACAATTTTTTCTTTTTTCTTTTGTAGACAACTAGAGATTCTTGGACATCCTTACTTCTTAGCTACTAACCTTCTATTGATTTTAAGACCCATTACTCTATTCACTTCTAATTCTTTCTTTTATTTTCATAACAATGGTGGACTCTCTAAGCTTTTCTTTAATTTCTAAGGTTAGAGCTTAAACTCTTTTTAATCTCCAGTGCCTTTTTCTTTTTACTTAATTCTTCTTCTTTTTTTTTTTTCGATTTTTCCTTTCTTTTCTCTCTTTTATCAACACAACCTAGGATCATATTTACATTAGGAAACACTTAATTGACAATATCCACACTAATCATTCCCAAGACTCAAATAAACCCAAAACCACTAAGGATTTTCTCCTCCTAAGACTCTAGTTAACCTTAAAATGAGACTAACTCTAAGGAAGTATCCTCTTTGTCGTTCAACTTCAATTCACTCGGGTTTTTGCCCGTGTGTGCACTTTCAAAAAGAGGCTTCACATACGAAATATTATGGGTTTTTTAAAGAAAGGTTTAAGGCTTTTCAAGGGATGGCCACCGCTCTAAAAGTGAGAGTAGCCATTTTAGATAAGAGAGAGTGGTAAAATTGGTTAAATCATAGCTCAAATGTTAGTGTTTTCCCATGGTCAAGTATAACAAAGCCTATTAACAAGATTTTATATTCAATTAAGTTCCACTTAAGTAGGAATTGACTCAAGAGACCTTTTACTTCAACATTCAAAAAGACCTATGAGTAATAAATTCCGATCACGGATTTTCTAGAGACTAAAAGTGGTCTATGCAACATTGTACTTCTAATGAGAACATTGGTCAATAGGCAAAACTTAACTATCTACAAGACAATTCTATCATTGTTCCCTATGCAAATGCAATCCTATATGCTTTTATCAACCTAAGTATATACAAATGATGCAATCAATATGAAATGCATTTTTTATTTGTGCTTTTTATTTTATTATGTTTTTCCTTATTTATGTTTTATATCATAGTTTTTTATTTGTTTATTGTTCTCTAACTATATTTGAATATTTGTTTCAGCTATGTATACAGTAGAGTTTCAGAAAAAAGGACTTCCACATGGTCATATTTTGTTGTTCATGGGCCCTAAGAGTAAATTACCATTTCCCGAGGATGTTGATCGTATGATATCCGCTGAGATATTTGATGAAGTAGTTGTATTCTGTTGTTAAGGAATTGATGATTCATGGCCTATGTGGCGTTATTAACAGAAGCTCACCATGTATGGTAGACGAGAAGTGTACTAAGTTTTTCCCTAGGAAGTACATTGAGAAGACTACTGTTGATGGCCAAGGCTATCCTATCTATCGAAGGTGGAAAAAGGGAAATACTGTTGTAAAGAAGGGTGTCCAATGCAACAACAGGTTTGTTGTTCCTTATAACAAGCAGTTATTACTTCACTATCGTGCACATATTAACGTTGAATGGTGTAACCAATCACGTTCTATTAAGTTCTTATTTAAGTACATAAACAAGGGTCAAAATTATATTTTTGCAACATTAACTTGCAGTGCTCCTAAAAACTCCAAGAATGACAATAATCAGTCCCATACAGGAGAAAACAACAATGGTTCTAAAGAAATTGATGAACCAGTCGATGAAATAAAGAAGTACTTCGATGCAAGGTTTGTTATATGTGCCTCATTTATATTGTTACGTGATTTATATAAATATTGTTAGTCTTCATTATACCAGAATGACAATAATCAGCCCCATACAGGAGAAAAAACAATGGTTCTAAAGAAATTGATGAACCAGTCGATGAAATAAAGAAGTACTTCGATGCAAGGTTTGTTATATGTGTCTCATTTATATTGTTACGTGATTTATATAAATATTGTTAGTCTTTATTATACCTTATTTTTTGAAATATTCAGGTATATTTCTGTATGTGAAGTTACTAAGAGGATTCTTGCATTTCCTACTCATTTCCGAACAACACTAGTGGAGAAGCTCACGTTTCATATTCCTAATGAGAATTTAGTTATATACAAGGATGGTGAAGACCTCGAAAGTGTTTTGTTCAAACCTGATGTTTATAAATCTATGTTCTTAGCTTGGTTTGATTCCAATGAAGAGTATTCTGAAGCAAGGAAGCTGCTTTATGCAGAGTTGCCTACTATGTCTATTTATGTGAGGAAGGATAAAGTGTGGTGTAGAAGAAAAAGAGGGTTTGCCATTAGAAGATTAGATCATGTTTCTCCATCTAAAGGTGACATATACTTTATGACATGCATGCTTAGTATTAAAAGAGGTCCAAGATCATATGAAGCTATCATGACAATTAATGGTACCCTTCTACCAACTTTCAAGGATGCATGTCACAAGCTAGGTTTGTTGGATGATGATAAAGAGTATATTGATGGATTAAAAGAATGTATTTTCTGGGCATCTGGAAATTATGTTCGAAAGATTTTTGCAATGATGTTATTGTCAGTCAGCTTATCTAATCCGAAACATGTATGAGAATCAATACGTGATATCCTATCTGAGGATATTCTTATACTAGAGCATAGACAATCACATAATCCAGGTACAATAATTTTCTTCTACTTTTTTGTTCACTGTATTTGTTCATTAAGATTTATCTTATTATATATTTATTATTGATTCAATTTAAAAAATGTTTGTAGGTCTCATTTTGAATAAAGACCAGATCATGAATCGTGCTTTAAAAATGATATACAACATTATAAAACAGAACAACAATTTTATCTTCTTGATATGCCTAAAGAGAAGGAATTTTCATAAACATCCAACCACAATCAACTATTACATGATGAACTGTCATATAATGTTGAAGAGTTACGCTTGGAACATGATGAGATGTTCTCTAGGTTAATTGATGAACAAAGGTCTGTTTATGATGAAATTTTAAGAACCGTTTCCAAAAAGGAAGAGGGTGTTTCTTTGTTTATGGATTCAGAGGTACATGCAAAACTTTCTTTGCGGAACATACTGGTAGCTGCTATACGTAGTAAATGAGAAATTTTTCTAAATGTTGCTTCTAGCGGTATAGCTTCTTTGTTGTTACCAGGTGGAAGGACCGCCCATTCCAGATTTAGTATTCCTTTTAAATGTGATGAATTCACTACGTGCAATATACAATAAAGTATTGATGAAACAGATGTTATTTCTAAGGCATCTCTTATTATATGGGATAAAGCTCCAATGATAAACAAACATTACTTTGAATCATTAGACCATATTCTTCGTGATATCATTAAAGGTTTTAATGATAAATATTTTGGTGGTAAAGCCATTGTTTTTTGTGATGACTTCAGGCAAATTATGCATGTTATTCCAAAAGGGACAAGAGCTGATATTGTCATGACTTCTATTAATTCTTCATATATTTGGGATAAATGCAAAGTTCTTAGATTGACTAAGAACATGAGGATTTTGAGTGAGCATAATTTTATGGAAGCAAAGAAGATAAGATCGTTTTCTAAGTGGATTCTTGACATTGGTGATTAAATAAATTCAAGTGAGAGATAGACATATATATTAACCGATAAGAATAATGTTTTAAAATGTGACAATCCATATATTATATTTTAATATTTTAACTAATATGACATTTAAGTGTAATCTATGGAAAAATAAATTATTACAATCTACGCTATGGATATCAATCTGACAAAAAATCTTATCTGTTTTAATATCGATATGATATTTATCAATAAATAAAAAAATTTATTAAAGAAACTTAAAAATCATATTTATCATCTTCTTCCTTCATTTTATCATATTTTCTGTCTCTCTTATTTTATAAACACCACTTCCTTTACAATGACTTCTTACTCTCTAATTTCTAAAATTAAAAAATCAAAGAAAACATATTGGTTAATCGTGGCAAAAGTGATATGTATATGGAGATCCCATGCATCCGTACCGGTGAGAGTATGCATTTCATATTGGCAGATAAACCAGTAAGTCGCTTAGTTATCTTAGTGTTTTATAATTATTAGAAACCGGTGAAACATCGTGCACAATATCATAATATTCTAATGATTAATTTTGTTATGTTAAGTATCCGAAATCCATGATCGAAGTCAACGTAACTAGCTATTTTCTGTAACAAGTTCCTTATGATTTGAATGAAGGAGATGTGTTGAGATTGAAAACGTTGATATCCATTTTTTCAACGTTAGCGTGGCCCAACACCCGTCATGCATGTCATATGTGGTTTAATTTTCTTACAAAAATGAAAAAGATTTTAACCGATGTATTGAGGGATGTCTATATTTATAACTTCCAGCGTTTTGAAGATATAACTAACTCACGAGAATCTTCATTTGATCCTATTAGTAAGTGTTTGAAGTAATAATGTTTGATTCATTTACTATTACTAATGATAATGACACAATTAGTAAACTCTATATTTGTAGTCGACGTGCTTGGAGCACTTGTGAGCGTTGGTGAACAGAGGAGCTTGGTGGACACTCCACCTGAAAAATATGGAAAGTAAATAATCGTGTACTCCAATTCAAATTGACATATTCTAAGTAAATATTCCTATTGCAAAATAATCTATATATTTATGAATTTCACTTTTAATCAAAATTATTTATATTAATATGCGTAATAATATTTTCTAGCTTTACGTAGATAGTTTGTTATATGTAAATATAATATTATATATATATTAGATGTTTCATATATTATAATTGTTTAAAATTGTGTTCGTTACAATGGATGTAGTTGTTTGTGCTTTTTGTAAACAATATAAACGCATTGGTGTTGTAATATGATCTAATATTCTTTATAAAGATAAATTTTAAAATAATAATAAAAACATCTTAGGAATGTTTATCGATAAATGGGAACCAGAAGTGATTCCGAAGAAACCAGAATTGACCTCAGCCCCTATCTTGTTGGAGCTTATGAATTTTCCACTCCAAGTCTTCAACGACGATTGTCTTGAACAAATAGCAAGCATTGTGGGTCATCGAAGGGCTTTTCACCCTTTAACTACAAATAAGACGAACTTGGAGGTAGCGAAAGTCTTCAATGTTATCGACCTTAGAAAGCCTCTCCCCGAGGCTGTAAATGTTCAGTTCGAGAATGATGAAACCCACATAATCTTGGTCTCTAACCCCTGGATGCCACCTATCTGTTAATTTTGTAAGTAGGTTGGGCAGAGACTAAGGAGATGCATGCGAGCCCCTGTAGCATGTAAGCTCTGCAGATCAACCATCCACACATCGATAAACTATCCACGAGCAAAGTCTGCATCTCATGAATCTAAGCAGAAGAAGATAGGAGAGGAAAGAAAGGCTGGAACTAGTTGCCCATCTAAAGAAAGGAATTTATCCCCTGACCATGCGTTGATGGGATTAGAGGAAGGTGAGTTTGAAGAGGGACAATTGGTACAAGGCAAAGCTTCTCAAAGTTCAGCAACCAATCCTTTAAACGCCTTGGAAGCAACTGATCAAACGATGCTTATTCAACCTATAGATCAAAAAAAGGAAAAGAAGCAGATTGTGATGAAAAAAACTCAAGTGTAATGGGAAGTGGCACACTTGTTATTGACTTAGGCTCCGCAGCTTCTGAGAAAGGAACCAACACCGAACTAAAGTAGGATCAGTGCGGAACCTCAAGCAAAAGCAAGAGCTCAGTTCATGCAGGTGTCAATTCTCTTGAAAAATCGGATGATGAGGCTTCTTTCACTAAAGTTCTATCTAGAAGGTAGCGAAAAAAACTCCCGGAGAATTAGCTCCAAAATCTAAAATCTCCTAATGAGTATAGAAAGTATTTTGGAATATTAGAGGTTTAAATATGAATACCCACCGTATCGGTGTACATAAATGGATTCTAAAAAATAGATACTCACGTGCAACAATCAAAGCAGAGGAAGTTGTTAAACAAACTGTTGCCATGCTGGTGTTATGAAGCTAACTACGAATTTTCAGAATTAGGCAAAATTTGGGTGTTATGGCATCCGAGTCTCAAGGTTACAATTATGTACAAGTCTCTACAAATGGTGACATGTGAAGTCAAGTTTCCAGATGTTCATGTGTCGTTTATTGTCTCTTTTATCTATGCATCAAATGATGTCGATCAGAGGAATCTGTTGTGGGAAGAACTAGTGGCTACGGCTACATGTCAGCAAGTTGCGGGGAAGGCTTGGTTAGTCCCTGGTGATTTCAATCAGATATTGACTCCAAGTGGACATTCAAATCCACAAACTATGAACATCGATAGAAATACAAGGGATTTTAGGGACTGCTTGCTTAATGCAGATTTACTAGACCTGAACTTCAGAGGCAGTAGTTTTACTTGGTGGAACAAAAGGGGAGGAGATCCGATTGAAAAAATGTTGGATAGAGTCCTTGTGAACGATGAAGGGCCTATCTTATTTCCAGCTTCTTTGGTTTATTTTGGTGAACTAGAATTCTCGTATCATTCACCAGGGGTAATTTTTCTTAATCCAGGAAGAAAAAGACAAAGAGACCCTTTAGGTTCTTTAACTACTTCCTCCAGAGCAAGAAGTTCTTGTCTTTGATTGTACATTCTTGGTTCTCTATCTCAGTGGAAGGCTCAACAATGTTTAGAGTGTCAAAGAAACTCAAAGCTCTCAAGAACCCTATCAGAGCTTTCAACAAACATTATTATTTAGACTTGGAAAAACGAGTAAAGAATCTCACGAAGATCTCTTGCTGAAGCAAAGGTTGGTTCTATCGGGTCCTACTCTAAGAGCTACACTATAAGAGAAATATGCTGCAAAGAAGTGGGCTGAGCTCGTGCTGGCTGAAGAGAAATTTCACCTTCAAAAATCACGAGTTACCTGGCTGAGAGAAGGAAACAGAAACTCGAGGTATTTCCACAGGATGACCTGTGCAAGATAAACTATCAACCATATTCACTTCTTGACAAATCAAAGTGGTCACATGATTGAGGGTCAACAACAGATTCTTGACCACTGCGTAGATTATTTTCAGAAACTCTTGGGAGGAGGGCAAGGGGATATGAAATTTGATCAGAATGACATAAATGCTTTGATATCCTACAGTTGCTCAGCCGCAGAACAAAGAGAATTATCTGCAGGCTTCTCTCTTGAGGAAATAAAAGCTGCTTTCTTTTCGCTCCAAAGAACAAGGCGAGTGAACCGAATGGATTCTCAACAGAATTCTTCTCTTCAACTTGGAATGTGATAGGGGGGGAAGTAACGACAACAGTCTCGAAATTCTCAACAGGTAAATGCAACCAACTTAGTTCTCATTCCAAAAATCCCAAATGCAGCCTCTCCAAGTGAGTTTAGGCCGATTGCTTGCTTAAAAACAATCTACAAAGTCATCTCCATACTCCTTTCTTCAAGGCTAAAAAAAGATACTGCCAAATATTATCTCTCATTCCCAGACAACGTTTCTATCGGGGAGATTGATGGCTGAAAACGTGCTCCTAGCAACCGAGATGATTCATGGTTACGGGTGGAAGAACACATCACCGAGAGGGTTACTAAATGTTGATATAAGGAAAGCGTTTGAGTCGGTAAGATGGACTATCATTGAAGTTGTTTTGAAAGCTATTGAGTTGCCTCATATTTTCATCTCTTAGATAAGATTATGCATTTAAACAGCTAGTTACTCCATCACTGTAAACGAGCAACTTGGTGGTTTCTTCAACAGTACAATCGGCCTGCGACAGGGAGATCCTTTCTCGCCGTACCTATTCATCCTGGTTATGGAAGTATTGAGTAGTCTGGTTAGTGCTCAGTTTGAAGCAGGGGCAATTGGTTATCATCTAGGAGCAAAGGAAGTAAATATCTCCCACCTTCTATTCGCAAATGAAATAATGCTTTTTTCGACGGGAAGACATATTCTCTTCAAGGAATCTCACAAGCTATGTCTCTTTTCGCTAGTTGGTCGAGTTTGGAGCTATATGCGCAGAAAAAATAGCTCTTCCACACGGGGCTGAACCATCATGAAGCCTCTATCTTATCATAATTTGGCTTCAATATCGGTTCATTACCCATAAGGTACCTCCGGCTCCCACTACTGTCGAGAAAGCTAAGAATATCTTAGTAATCGACGTTCTAGGAAAAAATCACAAACAAATTCAAGACTTGGGCTGCAAGATCATTGTCCTTCGACAGAAGCTACAATTTATCTCATCAGTGATTAATGGCACAATCATCTTTTGGATCTTTGCGTTTATACTTCCCAAAGGCTATATTGAGTAGTTGGAATCCCTCTTCTCCAGGTTTCTTTGGTTAGGTAATATCCTATTAGGGAGAGGCACAAAAATTTCTTGGACAATTCTATGTATTCCTGAAAATGAAGGTGTACTGGGGTTGAGAATACTAGCTCTTTGGAACAAAACATTGTGTCTGCAGTTGTGCTGGTTATTATTCTCAAGAAGTGGCTTGCTATAGGTTGTTTGGCTCAAATTTCACAATCTCAGGACTACTAGTTTTTGGGTTGTGGAAGAGAACGTGAGAGACACATGGCAATGGAAGTGTCTACTACACCTGAGGCCTCTAGCTAAAATGCTCATCAAATGCAGAGTGGGGAATGGATCTACGACAACTTTCTAGCATGATTCATGGTCATCTGTTGGACCGCTTATTGATCTATTTGGCTCCACAAGACCAGCTACGACGGGAGTCCATATTCATGCTACAGTGGCTGAAGCGGGAAATAACACAAGTTGGAGTTTTCCTGCTACCAGATCACAACAGCTAGCAATGCTCCATACTATCCTCTCAGCTCAGCAGCTGTCGAGTGAAGCGGTGATCCCATATGCATACTTGTGGGTGGTGAATGGTAAAGAGTTGAATGCTTTCGATGCAGGGAAGACTTGGGATGTGTTGAGAGAAAGATCACCGATGAAAGATTGGGCCAATTAAGTTTGGTTCAAAGGAGCAAACCAAAGAAGTTCTTTCTTAATGTGGAGTGCTCAACTTGATAGGCTACCGACGAGGGAACGCCTCTCATCTTGGGGTAACCAGGTTTCTCATCTATGCTGCCTTTGTTCTAACCAAAATGAGATTCGCGACCACTTGTTTCTGCGATGCCATTACAGTGAGCAGATATGGAATGAAATCCAAGTGCGACTAAGGCTCACCCCTTTTGTTTTTCACACATGGGAGGCACTCATCACCTGGACTATAATCTCCTCAGCCTATGCACCAAAACTGCTTCGGAAGGTAGTTACTCAAGCGAACTTATATCATATCTGACGCCAAAGAAACAACCTCCTCCACAACCATGTTGATGTTCCACCATCAGCAATCTTCAGAGACATTTACAAAGAAGTGAAGAATACGATAACGACCCATCGACATCGGAAAGGATTTAAAGACCTTATGGCCTTTTGGCTCTACTAAGCTCTTTTAAAAGATTCTATTGAGGTAAATAGTTATTCACCTTGTTTTTTATTAATTTTTTGGACAAGATCAACATAATTCGGTTAACTTTTTTTGTAAAACCTCTTTCATTACATTAATGATAACATTCCTGTAAAAAATCATCTTAAATTTTTTATTACACTATGACATATTTTTATTGATTTTAACAAAGAAGTCATGAACTCTGGTGCAATGTTGATTGAAGATTTGCAATTGATTTCTATAAAGAATTTCAACGATATGGTCATCTTGAATCATGTCAAGAATGATCATGGTGTCGACAAACCCAAGCTAGTATTATGTGCTCTAAGGTTCTGGAGAATTATCAAACATGAAGGTATTGTCCTTAAAACCATACATATATTTATAGTTTTTAAATAATGTAATAATTTATTTAATTCTGATTTTTTTGTGTAGACTATCTGCGAATTACCAATGGCCAAGGCTACTTTGAAATTTATTTCAATTCATATATACCAGAGATTGTGGCATTAAGCATCATGTAAGATTTTATTAACTTATAATCCTTTTTCTACGATAATATATATGAATGTTTTGGAATTGCAGGTTTTGGCGATCTAACTTATTTCTACCAAAGCCTGAGGACATAATGAATATGTTGAAGTTGGATATTTCGTATGAAGAGTAGGTCAATATTAACCTTTGTTATGTTATGTTAATCTCAATGACACACACACACATATATATATATATATATATATATATATATATTTCTGTCCTTTTTTGGTATGTTTACGAACTTTACAATGATACAATCAACTCGGTTTAACATAACATAACAACCAAAAATGGACAGAAATATATATGTCCTTGAGATTAACATATAATTGTGCTATCTTTTTATTATTTTAGAGACTATAATATGCTATTATAATATGTTCATGTTGATTATTATAGTTAACCATAATTAACTATTTTATTATTGTGATATTTTTCACGCTCTTACAAATTTTTTTTCTAGCAAAAGTATTTTAGAATTAGTAAAAGAAAATTCACGATTATTGTTGTGTTTGCATTAAAAATATAAGACAATAACAAATTATTTAATTTCTCCAAATTTAGTTTAATTGATTTTATATGTTGTTATTCGTGATGGGCTTCATCTTTAAATTACAAAGCCCATTTTATAAATAAATCCTTTTTTGAAAATATTTTGGTGACCACAATTTTAACTTTTATCAAAATATAAATAAAATATGTGTTAGTTAACTTACATTTGTTATTATTAGTTTAATGCAACTTATAATTATTTTACTCAGTATATAAATAAATATGCATTATTTATTTAAAAATGCATTACATAAAAAATATTCTATTTGGAAAAAAATACTACACAAGTGCTACATAAAATGCTATTAATAATTATATTTTGATAACAACTCTTTTATTTTAATTATAGGGCTTCTTGCAAAACTAAACCCTTTTTTTGGAGTCGATGGCTAGACTAGACCCCTCTTCTCTCACGTTTCAAAATACCTTAAACTGCCATTCAAATTGTGGTTTATTTACGAAAGTACCAAGCTGAGATTTCACAATGAAGTCTCACGTTTGGGTTTCAAATAAAATAACCCAAAAAGTGCACTTAATCAAGGAAATGACATCATCTTCAACATACCCTAACCACCATTACCAACCAAAATCAAGCTGTAAATGCTTCAAACTATCAATATTTGAGATGTTAATGTTCTATATTGAGCTAAAAACTTATTTTTCTTCGAGCTCCTCTCCAATTCCACCGATTAAACACTAAAAATTTCGATTTAAAAACTCACGTTTCATAGATTTTCCGATTTACCAAAGATTTATGCATAAAAACGACTAAGTTTCTTGGGTAATGGTGGTGTAAGCATTTTTTGGAAGTCGACAATGCGTAAAACGAGCTCCAAAGGTAGCTTCTACTTGCATTTCGCCGATTTTCCGAACTGAGACTTCATTATGAAGTCTCATGGTCAACAAGGGTCTAATTTCGCAATTGACTTATTATCTTGAGACTTCATTGTAAAGTCTCATACTTCCTTTGAAAACAAAAAACCGAAATTGAGACTTTAACACGAAGTCTGCGTTAAAGGGTCTAGTTTTGCAATTGACCGTAAGTTTGACTTTTTTATGAGACCTTATCGTGAAATCTTCAGAAATAGCACCTATATCGAGACTTCGTTGTGAAATCTCAGTGGAAAAAGGGTTACTTTTGCATTTGACCAAAATTTCAAAATTTTGACTATTGGAGAGGCTTCACCGTGAAGTAACAAACCATCAAAAAACATGAGAGACTTCAGAATGAAGTCTCTGGAGTCTGAATCGTAAATTTTGGTCAAATGCAAAAGCAACTCTTTTTCTTCGGAGATTTGACGATGAAGTCTGCTGAAAAAGTCAAACACTGGTCAATTGCAAAACTAGACCCTTATTTTACGGGAGATTTCATCGTGAAGCCTCAAAGTTCGTGAGACTTCAACGTAAAGTCTCACTAGACACGAGACTTCATCGTGAAGTTTCTGGAAAAAGTCAAACCTCGGTCAATTGCAAAGCTAGACCCTACTTTTCTGGAGACTTCATGTTGAAATCTCAGATAGGATGAGACTTCGTCGTGAAGTCTCTTGGGAAATTCAAACTATGGTCAATTGCAAAATTAGACCCCATATGAGACTTCAGGATGAAGTCTTCTCTAAAAATGCACTTGAGACTTCATCATTAAATCTTTTGTGAGACTGCAATATGTAGTCTCTTATGCTAAGTTTAGTGAAAATGTAATTTTAGCATATTTATAATTACATATTTTTATTTTCTTGTCCTAAAATGTGCATTACTTATGGCTTTTACATCTGTATAAATCTTAGGTGTATTTGTCGCATAATTTTTTTAAAATAATTTTTCTTAACTTATTAGGTGTTTAGCTTATATTCTTGAGACTTCATAACGAGTACTAACTTTCTTAGGATGTTAATTTTATAATCTCGAATGCTAGTGTTGTGTTTGTACATGACTTTTCTTGTATATAATGGTTCAAATAATGAGAAACGTAGTTTGTTTGTCTTGTGTTATCTTATTAACAAGGGTTATGTATTGTGTTTCTAAAGTTAGTCTTGTGTGTTCGTTATCTTGTCTACCACTATCATATCATGTGTTTGTTATCTAAACAGTAGAATCTTCTCTTAAAATATGTTTAAAATTTGTTTTATTCCATACATTTATTCATTGATAAGTTACAAAACTTACTTTATTACATTCATTCATTTTAAGTTGTTTTTGGATTCAAGTGGAAATCCAATACTAAATAATAATACAATGTAGCAAATCCACCGATGGTACTAACAAGTCGATCTAAAGTTAAGCTTGTAAGGAGCCCTAACAAGTCGATCTCCATTGAAAACCACACCAAGAACTTCCTTCTTATTTTTCACCAAGAGGTTTTCTTTTCAACAAGTGAGATTTCAGGTTCAGTAAAACTTGTCTATCACTTTCCAGAGAAGCTTCAGCCATAGCTATCCCTACCATGGAAGACGATCAAAACAAAACCAAAAAGATTTGAAGAAGTACCAGTGATGGAAACAACAAAACACGATCTCAAGACACCATAGCAAGCCCTATAAAATACAAGATCATTGCAACATTAGAAATTTCCACACAAGTAAAACCTATGAGGTTGATGTCTAAAGCCTTACATAGGAAGATATTAACAATTACATCCTAAATATATATACTATTAAGCTCTGTAAATGCTAATACGTGAATCCTAAACACAATGATACCATCAATGGATATGCATCAATTCAAACATTGTAAAATTACATTGGTAAGAGAACACAGAAACACGACTCGTACTTACGAACAACAAGATTACCGAGAAGTTTGTAGTGGAGAGACTCAGCTTGAGCAATGGCGCAAAGACCTCTGTTGTTGAATTTCTCGGTATAGAGCTCAACACTGTCTTGAGAAAATCTGAATCTCTTCTGCACAAGTGATGTCAATTCCCTGATTCTCCCTCCCTTCTCACCTATAGCCCCAACAATCACAGAACGAAATCACTACCAGATCTCTAAATACAGTCCAACCATAAACATAATACAAAGAGAAGCATCAATTCAACATACCGAGAACTAAAAAAGCTCAACACATTCAAGGAAACATTTCAAATACGATACATCAGGAAAAAGAGAGATCAATTTCTAGGAGAAGAAAACGAAATGACAACTAAGATTCATCCAGGGAGCTATGCAGGGATTGAGAAGAAATTACGAAACAAAGATGTAATGATTAAAAAAAACCAAAAACAAAAAGTTACACCAAAACAAACGGCGATGTTGGAGGCATGGTTGTAAGAGAATGCGAGATCTCGCCCGAAACTTTCTCAGTGGCGTCAGAGGACTTCAAGATGAACTGATATTGAGGCTTTATAAGTGCTAACGGCGATTGCAGGGAGGGTTGAGACTAGCGGTTGGAGCAGGATCGACGACTCATTCTCGGTTGCTCGTGCGGATGAGAGAAAGATAATTGCCTCTGAAACTTCAACCAGATCTCGCCGGAAGGCTTTCTTCGTTCATTCGTCTCTAGAGATATTTTTTAGGTTTAAGAGTTTTTTTTTGGGCGGGAAAGTAATTTTCCTCAAATTTACAGAATTTTGGGCTTCATTTTTACGTCTACGGGTAAAGTCTCAGATGAAACTTTATGACGAAATCTCTACACCCTGAACCCTAAACCCTAAAATCAGATAAATTTTCCACTTTATGTTAATAATCACTAATATATACTTACGTTTTACATCATATTAGTATAATAAATTCAAAATGTAACAGCTAGATGCATATTCGACATTTTATAGCAAAAATATACTAAGTGTAACCCTAGAGATGTATACATGTATTGCAACTCATTATCTCAAACCTAGATACATCCAAAGATGATTTAGCTCACATGGTTTAGTTTTATGAAATTTTATGAAATTATATTTTTAAATCTTCGGGTCTGACTCAAAATAATTCAGCTATAAAAATATTTTGAACAAAATTTTTTAAACTAATTTTTAATTTAAATTTTGATTTAGTTACGGTTTGAGACTTCACCGAGAAGTTTCTATATCATAAAGGGGAGACTTCAATGTGAAGTCTCTGAAAGTTTATAGGGTTTAGAACATAATCAGCCATACATGTTTCAATATTATGAATTTTTTGGAAATTTTTATTTTTAAAGCTCATATTTTGATAAACTTAATTTATGCATATCAAAATGTAAGAAATGATTATTTTTGTTTTCCTAATTTAATTATAAGCTTTACTAACTAACGAGACTTCACATTGAAGTCTTAACACAAGAGACTTTACGATGAAGTCCCGTATGAGACTTCGTGATGAAGTCTCTTGCCATGCTAAGGTTAAAATGGTGATTGCGGTTTCCATTTTTTTGCAAAAAAGGGTGTCAAGCGTAATTTCCTTATCCTTGGGGTCTAGTTTTTCATTTGATTCAAATTAGGGTATAGTTATGCATTCAAAATTATTTTGCGGTCTAGTTTTAGCAACCCCCTATACTATATTATATATTAATTTATTAAATTCACATATATATGAAATAATATTATACAATTAATTATACGCTTAACTAAAAAATTATATGAAAAATGTAAATAGATAATCGATTTTTTCGCTGCCTATATTAATTCCATAATATAACACATTTAATAGAGATATATTTTATATAAAGAAAACCGTAATTAAACATATAACATAATCATGATTGAAACACATATGAGTTTTCAAAACATTCAGATTATCTTACAAAACAAGAAACACATATTAGCGTTTTCAGTAACACAAAAAACAGAGCATTAGAGTTATTATTTAAATGACATAGTTAAAATCATTAAAACCTCAACTACTTCTCTTCTTCTAGTGTTGTAAATTTGGTCATCTCCATCATTTCCTCATAACTTGATTTGAAAACATCAACGTCTTCCTCCCTTAAAAAATAACTACTATATCATATATTATAGTTTCGTTCATGCATATTTAATTATGTTTTTATTTAAAAACTTACATCATTCTAAGTTCGTTCACTTTATCGATTTCTGGATTGAATTTGAATTCTGAACAACCCATTCCATTTGTGATTCTCGATACATATGCTTAAGTAATTATCAGTGTGTTTTTTGTGTAGAACAAAGTAAGTTATAAAATACCAATTGATGTTATATGTACCTCTAAATCTTAAAACTTTAAAAAACCTTAGTATGCAGAAAGAAGTAACAATTGATGTATCGTTGTTCAGTTTTTCTAATTCGTTATAGAAATCAACCGTCATTTGTCTTTGAACACTGCAATCCAAATTGACCACCCTACAAATTCATATTTTGTTAGTAATAACGTTAGTTGTTAATAATAGGTATATGACATTAATGTAGTTGTTCACTTTGTTACAAATTGTATATATTAAAATATCAATTTAACAAAAGATTTCTAATGTATTAGATATATAATAGATTTCTATATTGGCATATACTTACTGTGTATTTCTGATCTTGAACAGTAAGATTTTGTTCTTCACCAACCAGCTTTCTAGATCATCAGCTTCTGTGATACTCATATGTTCCCCAATCCAAACCACAACTCCGAGCAGATCAACTAATGTCAGAAAAATATGTGAATAATATTTTAATGACCATTAAGAAAAAGTTACTATTTTTGTTAAGAGGAGAGTATGCAGCATCTGATATACTATCAAAGGAGTAAACAGGTACATTGGAATGTTTCCACACACTTCTTGGATTTTTTCAACAATCGTTGTTTTTTCAGATACAGTTGGCTCTTAGCATTTGTGTTTGACTAGATTAAAGTAGGGTAATAAACTCTGAGGTTTTAATCTTTATCCAGTCTCCTTCCTTTACTGAATTAGGAACAAGGTTATAGCAATTCTTCAGAGTCATAGATTGAATCCTAGATCCTTGTCAACAAAGTAAAAAATCATAAATCTAATTACTGTCCTGATGTAATAATATTGTTTTCAATATAACCATATATCCACCGTATTAAACTTAAAAATACATATTTATCAAAATGTAGCAATTACGTTTTAAACTAACAACAAGCCTCTGTTGAATTTGATTTAACTGTTCATCAGCCATAATCAACTTAATTCTCATACCAGACATGTAATGAGGTTCAATCCACATCTTAAGTACTCTTACTCTTACTATCTAGTCCTATTTTTGTAAAATTTGAAGATATGAAATCACAGTGAAAGGTTGAGAATTTCTTTTGGTAAATTGATTTTATCTTTAGCAATTGTAATGTATATAATAATATTTTTTTATCTATTTCATTTATAAAAAAAATTGAATGATATTTATTATAACATTTTAAAGAACTCTAACAAAGCTGTTTTGAGTAGATTTAACTTACACAAATGTATTTTTTTCTTCGTATGTCATTATCACAATTTATATATATGATATATTTTATGTTTTCTGATAACTACAATCTCATGACTTATACTTTATCAGACCTCTTTTAGTATTATTAAACAATACTTCTCATTTTTGCACTTAAACTTCTAATTGGTTGTTATGTTAAACATTAGCATGTAGTAAATTTAGTACCTCATATTAGGTTCTTTTACATATAAAATTTACATTTTCATATATTCATATAATTTAAGTATATTGCATTGCATTTATTAATACAAATTTTGCAAATTTGTGGTTTAAAACATTATTTATGTGGTTCATTTAACTTTCAACTAGAGTTTTGACCCGCGCAATCGCGCGAGTTTTTTAAAAATAATTTTATATATTATTTATCATGTTTAGATTTTTTGAGTATCAAGTTTATAATTTTCGGTTATTTCGAGTTTCGGATTCGAGTTTAGGTTCAAAACTTTTAGAATTTTCAATTATATCGAATTCTGGGTTCGGTTTAGATTTGAAATTTTCGAACTTTCAGATTTTCTCGGATACTCGTATGAGTTCAGTTCGGATAATATTCAATTCCCGAAATACCGTGAAACAAAACCCGTTAGAGTATTTAAAAAGACATCAGATGACTTTTTTTTTGGTCACGAAAAAAACATAAGATTACTAAACTTAAATTTTTATAGTTTATATAAATTATTTATAAATTTTTATTAATTTTTCTAAATTTTATCACTTTATAACTTTTTTTTTTAATTTTTGTAGCAAATTTTATTTAGAAAATAATAATATTGTAATATAATTATTTTAGAAGTTATGGATTTATTTTAAATTTGAAAACAAACTATATTTAAATTTGCTGAAAATTGATGACTTAAATTGTGCTGATTTACAATTTTGATAGTGTTTAAGTGAAAAGAATATTAGAATATTCTTATATGTTTGTTGGAATATGTAAGTGAGTAATTAGAATTATTTTAATTTATTAGATATATTTAATAAAAACTTTAAAATATGTTTATTTTGAAAAATCACACATGAAAAGGTATATGTCTTCCTTTTTAATAAGATAGATATGTTTTGTGTGTATATTTCATTATAAAGTACAACATTTTGTTAAACTATTACAAAAACAGTTTTATGTGGTTCAAATATTGTATTAATGTTTTCCTTTTGTTAATTTGTTTTATATTAGTTTACTTATTTTTCTTGAACTAATTGATTTTGTTTTTTTTTTGTATATTTTAAATCATTTTATGATTATCCTTTCCTTTTTTATTTTTATCTATCTTATTAAAACTGAAGTACATATAACTTTTCATGTGTGATTTTTTTAATTGAATAATTTTTTTATTAAATGTATCCAATATATTCAATAAACTAAAAGAAATTTATATAATTAAAAGAAATAAAACTAACTCTAATTACTATTTCACAAATTCCAACAAACATATTAAAATATTATTTTTCATTATCAAAATTATGAACCGAAAAAATTTAAAATCATCATTTTTACCAAAATTTAAATATAGTTTTTTTCAAATTTAAAATAAATTCATAAAATTTTAAAAATAATTATTTACAGTTTTAGTTTTTTGTAAATAAAAAATTTTACAAAAACATATTAAAAATTCATAAAGTGATAAAATTAAAAAAACTAATAAAATTTATATAAATAATTTATGTAAATTATAAAAACTTTAAGTTTAGTCATCTGATATTTTTTCAAAAAAAATATTCCAACGGGTTTTTGTTCCAAGGTATTTCGAGTATCGAGTATTATCTGAACCGAACCCGTATGAGTATCCGATGAAACCCGAAAATCTCAAATCTAAATCCAAACCCAAGACTCAATATAACTGAAAAATCTAAAATTTTTGAACTTGAACATAAAACTGAAACTCGAAATAACTGAAAATTTCGAACCCGATACTCGAAATATATAAACTTAATTAATCATAAATTGAATACATAAAATAAAAAAACACCCACGTGGTCGCACGTGTCAAACTCTAGTACAAATTATTTCATAATACAATCAAATTATCTGAAAATTGATATGGTATTTATCATAATATATATCGAATTTTTGTTATGTTAACACATGTGATGGTAACATTATACATACTTAATTCATTATATTATATATAAATAAATTATAATTATTATAATTTCTATTAATACTACTTTAACCTTTCAATAATACTAAAAACTTTGGAAACAAAAGATAATACTACAACACTACAATAAATCAAAATGATTTTCCATAAATTATAAACATATGACTAATATTTATACACCGTATACTATTACTATTATAACAGTTTATATATATACATATAAATAAAATTCCATAAAGCTTAACATAAATGTATCCAATATATCAGACATAATTATCTAATCCCGAACATGGCGCAAATCCAAAATCTAGTAAGTTAGTAAAAGGGAAAAAATCCTAGTTCTAGTAGAAAAAGGATTATCCCGTTGTGTTATTATCTACAAGAAAAAGGATCACGAAATTATTAGTAAAATAGTCTAAATCTTAAGTGTTAAAATTCTAAAGAAATTAAAATAAGTTAAAAAAAAGTTAGATCAAAATTTTTACAAGGAAACTGAAATTTCCAGACTAAAAACCGAAAATACTACTACGAAGAAAGAAAAGAAATTTTTTCTAAACTTAATCCTAGATTTAAATCCTAAGGTGAAGATTTCTAGTCCCCGGCAACGGTGCCAAAACTTGATGTGAGGTCAAGTTTTATCCCAACAAAAATCTAGCTGCAAGTGCAGAACATCGCAATAATACTTAGGGATCGAATCCACATGGACTATAAATTTACACTTAGAATCCATTGATTTCAGACTTAGCTAAGAACGAATATGAAAGGGATTCGATTTGTTTTTCTTTGGTTTTTAGGGTTTTATAAATGCAAATGAACCTATTCTATATGCTAATTTACAAAGGATAGATCAATGAATTGATATGCATCAAACAACCAAAAGTTAAAGTGAGCAACCAGGAAATAAAGAGAGAATTACCGAAATAGATATTTTTTTTCTTCTTTTATTACTAAAATAGATACTTTTGTACATTTGGATACTTTTTATGTACTTTTTTCACTATTGAAAAAAATAAATCCCATCATATCTCTTACACATTCTCTCTCTTCTTTAATTACATTGTTCTCTCACATATTCTCTCTCTTCTTTAACTCACACCCACTTCTACTTTATAACACTATTCATTTTTTATCATTTCCAATTTTTTTATTAAGTAAAATTCAAAACACGCGTGGATGCAAAATTCATCTGCAAGATAATCATGGACAGATTTGAAATTCTATATAGTGTATTAACCATAGCGATTCAAAAATCAATGTAAACTTAATGTGTCTCATAATTTAGTTTATATAACACGTCATCCCATATGTGATTGTAGATACAATCACATTTTATATATAAATGCGTCAATTTAAGCTATTTATTTATATAAACATTTTAGTATATAAATTTTATTAAAATTATCTAGTTGATGTGTTTTGTTACAATTCCACTAAAACTTGTCCAATAATATAAAATACTCATACAAAGCTTAACCACAAAACAATATTTATTCGACAGGAGCAAGTGGGCCAGTGGTTGCACCACCTCTGCATCCATCTCACCTAACCAGGGTTCGAACCCTACATCTGCCTCTTGTGAGAGGAACTATTTGCCACTAGGCTACGATGACAAAAAAAAACAATATTTATTTGAATATGCTTCCACGAAACCATATTCATCGTCAAAATCATCCACAAAATCATGTCCATGGATACATCATCACATTAGATGATAAAACCCTGACCAAAATGGATAGCATATAAAGCAATGTCAATCATGATCAGAACGAAATGGTAACCACGTTCATTAAAAAAATTACTACAACTATCTATTTAGTGTGTTGTTATGTGTCCACTAAAACTCTTCCTCTACAATATATTCATAGAAAATTTAATCACACAATAACATTTATTCAAATATGTATCCACAGGAACCATATTCATTAATTAATTTGTCTAAGAAATCATGTCCACCGATACATCATCACATTGCACGAAGAAACTTGGACCAAAATGTCCAGTGAAACTTGCCCCAATATAATTTATTCATATAATACACAACAACATTTATTCAAATATGTATCTACGAAACCATGTTCATTACAAATTTATTTGCGAAATTATGGCTACTGATGCATCATCACAACCAAAACTAAAATCAAATTTAGCCCTCTACCTAAACGTCATTTGGATCTTAATCCAAAACCCGTTAAATATTACTAAAGTAGAAGAAACCACCATCAAAATTAATCAATGGGAGAAGAAAAATCGAAGATTTTTTTATTTGAAAAGAATAAGCAAAAAAAACGAGAAGCATAAGAGATTGAGAAAGAAATTCATACATGGTCTTGATAACAAATATTTAAAAAAAAACTAAAATTAGATCTACTCCTCTTCCTAAAACGATTCAGACGGAAAAAACTTAATTAGAATGAATCATGCTCGAAAATATTTGTTTTTGCATTAAATTTTTTTAAGAGAACCAAAGAAGATAATAGAAATGGAAAGAGAGAAGAGGAAGAAGAATAAAAATCTGAAAAGAGAAGAGGAAAAATAATTAAAAGCTAGAAAGAGAAAATCAATAATAATTAAAAGCTGGAAAGAGAAATGGAGAGAGAAGATAATAGAAATGGAGAAATTCATACATGGTCTTGATAACAAATATTTTTTAAAAAAAACTAAAATTAGATCTACTCCTCTTCTTAAAACGATTCAGACGGAAAAAACTTAATTAGAATGAATCATGCTCGAAAATATTTGTTTTTGCATTAAATTTTTTGAAGAGAATCAAAGAAGATAATAGAAATGGAAAGAGAGAAGAGGAAGAAGAATAAAAATCTGAAAAGAGAAGAGGAAAAATAATTAAAAGCTGGAAAGAGAAAATCAATAATAATTAAAAGCTGGAAAGAGAAATGGAGAGAGAAGAGGAGAGAGACGTAGAAAAGTAGAAGTTAAAAGACAAAAGTGTGAAAGAGGAAAGGGAAAAGGATTAGAGAGACATTCTAACATAAAAAGTATGTGAGTGTAGAAAAGTATATATTTTGGCAATTTGGGTGAGAAAAAGTATCTATTTTGGTAATTAGTTCGGATATAAAACTTGACTAGGGGCATAATGCTTCGGTGTGTAACACAAGCACTACTGTAAATCCTCTCCACTTTTGAGATTCGGGATTCTATATACTTAAAGAAGTTAGTCAACCATTAAATATTGTAACTAGGATGGAGAAAAGAGCCTATTTCACCCTGTACTTTATCGGTCGTGCCTTTTCCTAAATAAACTATTATCTTGTCTGTTATCCTTACTGAACATTCACAAATTCAAAAAAATATTTGAACTTTAATTTTAGTGCGTAAATGTTAGTTGACCAAAATGAAGGTTAGTCAACCATTAAATACTCTAACTAGGATGACATTGTGACATTCATTTGTAAGTTTCGAGAAAAAGATGACGTTATGTTGGGTGTTGAAGTAAAAAATCCATATTTATTAGAAAACATGGATTCAATCCCTTATCTTTTGGACCAAATATCCTAGTGCTAGACAATCGACTAATTCAAACCGTTCGGATTTGAGTTTTCGGGTTTTCTATTTTAGGGGTATGTGATCTATTGGGTATTTTGAACCCCTAAACCGATCCCGAACTGAAAATTCAAAATACCGAATGGATCATATACCCCTAAACTCGAAAACCCGAACCCGACGGATCATCCTTAGGCTACTTGACCCAAAAGGATATGGGATCAAATCCTTGTTTTCTAATAAATATGGATTTTATACTTCAACACCCAAAACAACATCATTTTGGGCTCGAAACGTACAATTGGATGCCACAATGTCATCATAGTAAGAGCATTTAACAGTTGGCTAACCCTGTTTATGTCAACTCACATTTACGCAGTAAAATTAAAGTTCAAGTATTTTTTTTTGAATTTTATGGATGTTCAGTAAGAATAACACACGAGATAATAATTTATGTAGGAAAAGGCATGACTAATAAAGTAGAGGGTAAATTGGCTCTTTTCTCCATCTGAGTTACAACATTTAACGGTTAACTAACTTTTGTTTCGGTCAACTCACATTTACGCAGTGAAACTAAAGTTCATTTAGTTTTTTGAATTTTGTTAATGTTCAGTAAAAAAATACACGCGGTAATAGTTCAGGCAGGAAAAAGCACGAGCAAAAAAGTATAGGGTGAAAAAGATCATTTTCCCCTAAATATTCAAACATATCGTTAAACGATATAGAAAATAGTTTCCTCTTAACTAAAATTAGTGAAAAAGATAGATAAAAAAACCCAGGCCTGTTTAATCGAGTCTGAAGAACACTTCCATTAAGGAAATAGAGGACGCGAGAAGATCCTTCAGTGATGAGAATTTGCTAGGTAAAGGAGGCTCCACAGTGATCGTAGTTTACTAATGTTTGTATTGACGTTATATTAGTTTTAAACCAAAACATCCGCATACATTGAATCGAATATTGTGAATTGTAATCTATTTCAGTGAACACCGACAAAAGTCCAACAAAACAAGAAAATATACAGTGTTCTCTACATATATTCGTACAGTTGTAACATTTTTAATACTGAGTGCTAATGATTATGAATTTGTCATGTTCGTTGTGGTTGTTAAATCGTACTTCAAAGAGCATACAAGTTATTTTATCAAATAGGCATATCTGATTTTTATATTACCGATTAGTATTCTCTCCAATTTTTCAAAATATGTTTCATACAAAGTTGTCTCTTCAAATAACTCAAAACTAGAGCTTCGACCCGCGCGGTCGCCCGAGTATTTTTATAAATTCTTATATATTTATTTTATGATTTGGATCAGGTTTGGTTAGGTTATATTCGGGTTTTGATCGAGTTTAGTAACTTAAGGAAAATCGGAGTATATTCGAAATTATTCCGGATTTAGCTCGAATATTTTAGGGCTTTCAAATTCAGATTCGTGCATTTCGGATTTTTGAGTGTTTCTGGGTTTTTCCGAATTTTTTAGGCTTTCTCGAGGTTTTCGATTTTTGAATTTGGGATTTTCAGTTATTTCGAACTTTATGTTCGGGTTCATGTTTAAAATTTTTAGAGTTTTTAGGTTATTTTGAATTTCATGTTCGGGTATGGCTGTGGAATTTTTGAGTTTTTGGTACGTGTTTGAGTTTAGTTCGGATAATACCCTATATATGAAAGCATGAAACAAAATCCTTTGGTATATTTTGTTCACTAATTTACCAATTTTTTAGTTTTTTCTTAGGACAATTTCAATTTTTATTATATAGGAGAAATAATAGGTTATATTTTACTTTTTTAAAAACATCATGTGACTTAACTTATATTTCTACAGTTTAGATAAATTATATTTTATAAATTTTATAGGTTATTTTAAATTTTATCATTTTATAATTTTTTGTGTTTTTTTTACAAATTTTATTTTAAAATTATTATTACTATAATATACTATTTGATGTTTCTTTATTTTATCTCAAATTTTAAAAAAACTTTAAAATTTTTGATGAAAACCGATAATTTTTACTTTTAGTTAAATACTATATTTTCTTAACCAAATATAATAATGTATATATTTTGAGATAACAATAATAATATATTCTAATATATTAAATATCAAAATAATCTAAATGCAATTACAAATTATGTAAATCACACATTAACTTAAGGTTATTTTTAAGGGTACTTCTTTCTTAATAGTATAGATATTCAACCTACAATATTTAAACTACAATAAGAATTTAACAATTTGGGGCCTATTTATTTTTTAAACAATATAAAATAAAATATACATTCAAAATCATTTGATTTTTTTGAAGGACGGCATAACGCTTAATTTAATTATAAAATCACAGAAAATGTATGAAAACACCATCTCTTCAAAAGGACGATATTATATCATATTATTGTTGTTTCTAATTGTGACAATAGATTTAAGTGTTATAAAATAATATGCTTTCAAATTGAATGTATTTTAAACAATAAATGAATTTTAAAATCACTAATTTGTGTATTTGATAAACCATTGTATTTTGAAAGCTAAAATTTATGGATAAAGTATAGTTTAGTATTCTAAATTGGGACCAAAAAAGTAAAAACTAAAATTAATGCTCTACCCATAAAACCAAAAACGTATTAGTAAATAGATGAATTAGAGTTGAATAGACAGAATAAAATGAATTGTTTCTATAAGAAAAATTTAGAGTATAAAAGTTAGATCCATATACTCCCTTCAAAAATAAAAAATTGAAAAAAATGAGTCTTAGAAAAAAAAAATCCATTTTGATATCTCATATTTAAGGGTTTCTAACAAAGAATAACAAAATAATTATGGCCACAAGATTTATTAGTTTTGCAAAAAAACAAACTTACGAATTTAAAAAAAACCTAAAATAATATACATAGACAAATAAAAAACGAGAACTACCAAATATATATAACATAATTCGCGTATAGAGCGATATTAACCCTATGACCTCCGGAAAACCCTTATACATATTCCTTTATTTTCTATCACTAATAATACAGAAACTTAAAATTCTAACTTTGGGTGACACTTATGATTTACATAAATTGTCTACGACAATTCAAAAATAGCTCTTACACTCCAACAAAATAGGAGAAAAGATTATGACACTTTTCGATATGTTTATCGCATAGTCGTGCCGAGAAATTCCCTAGTAGTCTTTTAAATATTATATCTAAAACCATTGAGATAACGACACGTGACGACATTTTTTATACGTAAACACGACTAACACAAATCCACGTGGACCCCTCAACTTATATCTATAGGCAATATCATCGTACGATCTTCTGTAGAACTTCAAATACGGTACGAAAGCTTCACGTGAATTCTTCTCCCCTCCTCCGCCGACATCCTTCTCTCCGCGAAAAAAACATCATTGGCGATTGAAGAAATGACGGAAGAGAAGTTTTCGTCTTCTTCGGAAACGGCATCGAGGGAAACAAACTCTTTCTGCATGCGGCTGGTCTCGAGTCTCTTAAGCCACGCCATGCAGGAGAAGCCAAAGATAGTGGCCGCGGCAAAGCTTTAGAGGTGGCGGAGGAGACGGCGGTTGAATCTTTGCTTGTCCTCAAGTAAAGAAAACGAAGATTAAGCCTACGGGAAAAGAAGTTTGAAAACCGAATGGATATCATCGCCATCAGTAAACCTTACTTTGTGCTTCTTTTACTGACCATAAAAACTTAGAACGGTTAGAGCATTCTCCCCAAGAATCGCTACATGAACTCCCAAGCCTATCCATACTCTAAAATCTGAACCTGGAAACTCAGCTTCCATGTTAATAACTCTCTACATTCATTAAAGATTGGCGTGAAACTTTTCACCAAAGAACTTGAAACCAGAGAATCAGGCTAGGTATTTGGCTTTTTACTGGTGAGGCTTAGAGTATTTNCTTTTTAATTTTTCTCTCTTTTTTCGATTTTTTTTTCATTTTTTTTTCCGAATCTGGTAGAGATTAACATACTAAGAACGTTTTTAATCTTCTAAATCACCCATACAACATGAAGAATTGCAACATATACTTCTAAACCACCTACATACCCAACACCAAGAAAGCAGACACTCAGGACCGT